>JAOWBB010007297.1:0-10412 GCA_028565995.1 Ricinus marginatus
TTTTTCTGTCACAATTTTGGAATTTTGATAGACAATATTTCTTTAATTTTCGCTTACAGAATTTACGAGTTATTTTTCTAAAAAAAAAATTTCCAATGAAATTTAATATTAACATGTTTTAACAGTTCATTTAATGGGCTATTTTATTATAATTATTTAATGTGTTGAAATGATCAATTTAATTATCTATATATTTTATAATTTCTTGTAAAGCGTTATAGAAATTTTTGAAAATTCTGAAAGACCCTAAACATAATTAAAATTAATCTATGGTTTTAATTTTTGAATATATTAAATTTTATTACCTGCAGTGTACAAGCTAAAGAGTTATGGCATAGAAATTTAAATATTCTGAATATTTCAGGAATTAGGAAATTTTCCAATAATTGACATTGCTTTGAGGAATAATGTTTAGAATAATGTTACGAAGTGTACGACAGTATACTGTAGGGACATTTGATTAATTATCTTATTTAAAAGGGAAGCAGATTCACTACTTAAATCCAAGGCAATTGGAATTGAATTTGATGATTGAAATACTTGAAACCCTATTTCTGAATCCTATTAAACACTAGTGGAAGCCTTACCTTTAAAGAAGTAATTTCAATTTTGTGTTTTGAAAAGAAATGATATATATATAAAGAAATATATATATATATATATATTAGAAGCCTTATCTGTTAATTGCACTGATTCAAGAAATTAATGATATTTAATTGCTTTATGTGATACATTAATGATAATATAGGATAGTGAAAAAGTTTACTAACACAAACCACAGATATTTTTCATAAATTTGAGTAAAATAAGACGTCAAAAAATAGAAAAAAATGGAAACTCAAATTTTATCTTATAGTCATTTTGTCGCTTTTAATTAAAATTATATTTCATTTTATTTTTTTTTATTCTAATGTCAGTTTTTTCTAAAATCTAAAATTTTCACTAATAAACTAACGGGAAAATGCTTATAAATTTATTAATTTAACCTTATGCTAAGAAAGTAGAGTTCCTGTTTTTTCTTTTTATGAATTATTGAAGCTGGTACTAATTTTGTATGAGAGATTTAAAATCGATTTTCATTAAAGGAAAATATATCAAATTCATAAATAAGTCCTAATATGGAAAACTTAATTAATAGTAATTCTAAGTTTTTTCATTGATATAGGTAAGGAGATAATGAAAATTTAAAATTTGTTAAGATTAAATGTTAAAAATGAACATGGAGTCCATATTTTACGTTTCTGTTATTGATTTTTAGTTTTTTATTTTTCCGTCTCTTTTCATTACTGTTTTCTCGCTCATTAACAATTAATTATAATAGTAATATGGCTCAAACATAGATTATTACATAAGAAAAATATTTGATTATTTAACTCAATTATTATAAAATTTTTCGTTAAGAAATGTGCATATGAAAACATCGGCGGAATTTTATACTACATCAACCATAGTAGAAGTTCGAATATTGGGTTTGCTCATTGAAGTTTCTCTGATTTCTTGCTGAAACTTTAGCTACAAAGGAGAACCGACCTCATGATGCAATAAATGACTTACGAAGGATGCTTATAAAAGGATGTTGGTACTTCAAGACAATAGCATATAGTATTAAACAATTTACCTAGTTAAGGTTGAAAGAGAACGAAATGCTTTTCAATCGCCAAACTTCCTCATTAGTTATAATACGTCATTAAACCTTCATAAAGGCGATCGAAGTTTAGAAAACTTTTTCATGTTATATAAGTTAGGATGCTGTGTAACTTAATAATTAATGTTCATCAGGAAATTCAGAAATCTTAGTTCCATGAGCGTTTTATTATTTTTGAATCACTTTTATTATTATTTTCATTAAATATTTCTCATTTTGATTTAGAATTATCAGATGTAGCAAAGGTGTCAGAGTCAAATAAGAAAAAAAGTTGATTTATTTGAAAACTTAGTTTATTGTGAATTTATTTAATCAATCACAGTTAAGTATTTTTATTTTGAGATGAATTTTAATCAAAGAACGTTATCTAGTAATAGACGATGAAATATTTATTAACCACATCGTTGCTGCCATACCCTTGTTATATCATCTAGTAGTCATGGATTGAATACATACTTCCAGTGATTTGAAAACTGGATAAGTTTTTAGCAGCGGCTTCCTAGCTAGTCCCGCCCTTTATTGGTAAATGGCCGTGGTTATGATTTAAAACCTGCCTCTAACTTAATTTTTTTCGTTTTATTTAATATAGCTTGATTATTAAAATACTTTTATTCATATGATTATTTATATACAGATTTGGTGAAAAATTATAATAAAAATTTTAAAATTGTATTTTATTTAAAAAAATCTCGGAATATGAATAAATCTTAATATTCAATTACAATTTTTCCTGATATAATACTTAACGATTCACTGCTCTGTCATAGGCAACAAATGGGATTCCCTTTAATATTCGGTATTAGAAGATTATACTTGCTTATGTGGATTTGAAAAAATTTTGCCATTGAGATGATAAAATTGATGAGAAATATATTTATTTTTTTAAATAAAAAAACTGAAATGAAAAATCTGTTTGGAATATAAAGGATACTTAACTTTTATCGATATTCAAATTTTTTTCGATATTTACATCTTACCATATAAATATAATATGGTACATAAAAAAACATAAATAAAAAAATAGAAATATATATGTATTTAAAATGATGAAACATTGAATGGTAAAATCTCGTTGTACTTCATGCAGAAAAGTCCCAGATCTAAAAATTGAAATTTAATAAAACGAAAAGTTTTTTAATTTTGCTTCTTCAATTCTGGGATAAAATTTTTTACTCTGTGTAAATAAATGAAAAAACTTTTTATAAACAAATGAAAAAGTATGTTAACGTATGAATATTTTCGGCGAACTATAAGACATTTTTTAACTTGACAAAATTAATTTAAAAGAGAAAATTTTTTGAAATCTGTTTTATTTTCAGATCCGAAAAGGTTTATTAAAAAATTGTTTTCCTCATACAGTGGATATAAATGCATTTTTTTAAAAAACCTGCTATAAAAAATATTCGGAAATATAATAAAAGCTGATAAACTTAACATTTAGATAAAACTTTTATATATTATTAGAAAGGAAACACTCCTACAAAATATAAAAATACTGGCTGATGATAATTATTTGTTGTGATATTTCCCTACTCTTAATTTATTATCAAAAATATTAAAATAATCCCTTTAATAAACTGTAATGTTATAATATTCAGTAACGTTGAAATAATTTTTTTAATCACATAATACAAAATGTTGAGATGCAAATAATTAGGATTGCCTTACACTCAAATTTTTAATTATACGCTTTTTGGAAGTATTTAAGAAATTCGTTACGTTATTAACGTTTTAATTATTTTTGATAACCTCCATCGAAGTATAGGAAAAGAAAATGAAGATGAGTAATCTGAATTAAATTGTGGGAAAATAAAAAAAAAAATGAAACAGAACTAAGGATCATTAGCGAAAGCTTTTCTAAGATGTATCCATTAGCTGCCTTTTACGTAATTGACGCGTTAACGATGACTATTTGTAAAAAGTCAAATTGTCAGCGCTTTCATTCAACATAATGACTTTTAACCCGAATTTTCTTACAACGAACTTAAAATAAATGAACGGGAAAATTCAGCCTTAATTTTGACATATTTAATCAGAATTTCATTCACCCAGTTTAACTCGTGATCTGTTGGAAAAAATTTACCACATTGATCTTCTGCTTCGAAGAAATTGACCTTTACATAAATTTATAAAGAAAATAATGTTTATTTTCACATGGTCAAAAAGTTCCGCAAAACAGGCAAAAATTTTTAAAATTATATTTATTGTATTGCGTACGCCATCAATTATGATATTTTCCGTGCATAATTTGATTATTATTTTTCTTCTTCTGAATTACACTCTAAGGTTTCCTGAATATATTTGCCTTTTTTATTTAAGTGGAATATAAAATTTTCGATAGACTTGAAATGTTAAAAACTCCGCTTGAAACCTTGAAATATCTTAAATAATTGCTGCTGCAATTACTTTTTTATGGAGGCGAAAATTTGTTTTTTTAATTTAATTATGTATGAATTTTGTATAAATAAAAATTTTCTCGGTGACTATTTGAAAGACTTTTAGGCATCAATTTCTTAATTTTTTTTTCCTGTAAATGAATGAATTTCGTTCTTCAATTATTCAATTATTCTACATGTAATGCCGTAAAAATATTCAAACTAATTGAAGATTTTTTTCTTTTCAAATTTTTTGCTTTTATAAAACCAGAATAAAATTCAGATAAGTTGCTCAACTTTATTTTTATCTCATATCTCTATGTCGGAAACGACATAAAGTAACAAAAAACTTTTTGATATATTTCTTTCAACTGTTGTAAATTCAAACAGAATATATTTTCTTCGTCCTAATAGGCAGATAATTTGTTTAGGAATATGCGTGGATATCAAACGGAATAAAATCATAACACCTTCTTTTAGATGTTCTTTTTTCTTACTGAACATCAAAAAAGTTTCTTTAAATTCTACGATTCGTGACTCTTTTATCCCTCTCCCAAAACTAACGTTCCTTTTTGGCAATAATTGAGGACAGGAAAGGAAAATGGGATGAAAAAAAAAGAATTCACAGAATTCACATTTAAATTAACATTTATATTAATAAAACAATGTTACACAGAAATGCAATAAGATTTTACAAGAAACATCAATATTAATTTAAGTTTAAATGAAATCCATGTATGATATCCATAGTTAATTAAAACATTAATAATAATGTATAAGCTGATTTATGTAAATATAACTGAATTAGTATTGAGAGGTTTGGCAACAATTTTTTGATTAATTAATGAATCGGAGTTATTCACAAAATGAAAAATGAGCAAGACTGCAATTACCGAAATGAATAATAATGGAATATTTCGGTAATCTTGCATCAAATAATGTGCTTCTTCCATCAAACTTACGCAGAGCGCAAAAACTTCAATAAATAATGCAACCGTCAAGAAGAACCTGAACCAGTACACAAATAGATCCATGAAATACATAGCCCAGTAATAAACTATAACGGGGGAAATGGTCATTAGAATTTCACGATACATTATTTGCACGAAAGTGTATTGCCGCCGCTTTTATGAAATAAAATCCTCAATGTTCAACTGTAAGAAAACGAAAAAAATTAAGATTTTTTTTATTTAAAAAAAAATTTTTTTATTATTCAGTTTTTCAATATCGCTTTGAATTTCGTTAGTAAATCACAAGCTATTACAAACTTGCGTACAGTTGCTGTAAAATAAATGTCTTTTTTCTTGTCTCCCTCGAAAACTTTCTTAACCGTTTGTTTAAACAATCTTTTTAAAATAAATTTAATTTGGAACTCACTTTATACAAAGTTGAACACGAACTATTTATTTACCTTCGGAAATAATTTCTCAAAGTAAAAGAAAATATTTTCCTTATAATTGAAGAGAAAAATAAAATTCAAATATCACTTTTAAAAATTATTTTACAATGCTATTAAAAAAAAATTCAATTGAGTAACATGTCAAATGTCTGAGTTCTTGTTAATGTCTGACTGTTGCCGAAGTTTCTGAATTTTATGTCCTGCGAATTAGAACCCGAAGGTGGGTTTTCTGAAATCTGTGCCTTCAAAAAGGAGAGGGGATATGAGGGATGTATTTGAGGCGCAACTCAAATCTTCTTATCAATACCTTACAAATATTCCCCGATTTCACAACGAAATATTATAAAAACTTACCTTTAGCTTTTGGAAAGCAAAAAAAAAAAAAGGGAAAAACTTTTTTGCAATTCTATTCAACAAGAAAGAGAAATTGTTCTATTCAAAGGAAACGAAATTGTTATATACATATAAGGTATAAATATATATATATCGCTTTAGCTACACTCGTATACTGGATAAAAATTCGCGAAAACCCCGCTTTTTATGACTACAGAAAAATTCGCAGGCGAAATATCCGCAGTATGAGGCAGTTGTGCCAAAGTTTCTGCGGCACTCGAAAGTCGTGTCAGAAGAAAACTGTTTGATTATTTGATTGTTTGTTATATCGAAAGTTTTTGTCAGCACAAAAGAACACTAATCCAATAATCTTGAATTAGTTTTTCAACTAGTTTTATTTTTCCGATTCAATGTTAATCAACGAGTATCCTTAACGAAAGTAATATTTAAATGACAAAGGGAATGCATTTGAAAATATTACGTTTACGCTCCAACTATGAAATCATTCTTTTCCCTTAAAGGTCGCTATTAAACTGAGTTAAGACTGTATTTAATTTATTGTCAAAGAAAGAGAATTGTTTAAAATCCTTTCTTTTAATGACAGTTCTGCAAACAATATAATTTTTGACTAAAAATCTAATTTCGCCTTAATAATTCAAAATTTTTATCAGCACAAAATTTAAGTTGGTATTTCTGAATTTTTGCCGACTGATAACCACAACTATGTGGCGCTATTTTCTCTCCGACAAAAATTGTATTTTGGGTTTTCCTGGATATTAGATTTATTCATTAACAGTTTTCAGGCTCTAAACATTTCAAAAATTCCAGCATTAAAAGCGAAAAATCTCTACAATAACATTGAATTGAGCGTTGTTTGGTAAGTCTAAGTAACTAATTTTTTAATCTACTTTTAAAATTAAATCAGCAATATCTTTCGACATTTACGTTATTGGAACACGCCCTGTAGCGATAGGTTTTTTTTCTGAATACCGTCAACTTTCTGGAAATCGATTTTTTGTGTGAGACATTTAAAAATCTCTTTTCGTATATTTTAAATGAAATTTAAATGTAAAATCGGGATTTTAACAGTTATAACAATTATATTCATCGAGTATTTTAAAAATTTCGTTCAGTTTTTATGTAAATTTTCTAATTTTCTAACATGTTCTACTATGGAAATGTTCCAGCTGAATTTTAAAATTAAAATATCAATTTTGGATTTTATCGTAAATATTTCTATCTAATTTCGTCAATATCCTTTTCTATATATATATGCTAGTGAAGAATTACTCACAAAACTTATAATATATAAGTAATAAGCTAGTAAACATTTTTTCATTGTTTTCCTGGAATTTTTAGATTAAAATTTAATTTTCAAATTATGAATACCAAGAATAATAAAATTTTGTGAAGCCATTGTCAAATAAAAATTGTTTTACTTTAGTGTACTAATGACTTGCAGCATGAAGAAGTGATTTCAGAAATAATTTATAAAATTAATTATTTAACATTAGCTTGAAATTAGACAATTACTTTTAAGTAAAAAATTTATTGCATTCACATATATTATTGAAAATGTAAGTAGTTCCTATTTAGTTATTAATTGCAAGATTTTAATTACTTATGCCCATCATTCTAGTTAAAAAAAATATAATGCTTAAGTTTATATTGTTTGCACATTCTTCAAAACTTTATGTAATGAAAAAAGTATATTATTTCAAAAAAATAAACTTCTGAATAGAGAATAGCTAAACTATGTCTTAGGAGGTAATTAAAAAACCTTTTTTATTCTTGATTAAATTTTTATCATTACATTAATAATTATAGCAATAACCATTTTTCAAAAATATATATTATCATACTAGACATTAGATTTTTACTAATAACTTGTGTCCAAATCATTCTTAATCTCTATAAGATGTCAGTTACATTTGTAATTCTTTGGTTACATTCATTTAAAACTAATTTTCAGTATTTATAATATATATATATTGGTTTTCATATAAAAAGGTATTTATTATGAATTACTTACAATAAAAAAAATCCTTAAAAATATTACACATATATAATTTTTATAAAATATGATGATAAAATATATTGATAACTATTCCTTCAAACACTTTAAACAGGATAGCCAAATTCTTTATTACTTAAAAAATTAGTTTACCATATAATTAATATACATTAATATAAAAAAATATGTAAGATGATATTTTGCTATTAGAATATATTTTGAAAATGTAAACTTCCGAAACATTTAAAAATTTTTAATTTCTACTAGTTTTAATTAGTGGCTTATAAAAAAGAATTTTACATGAGTAAATTATCAACTATGTTATTTTGATTATTTTTTACTATTGTTACTAAAAGAAATTATATTTTAATATTATCAATAATTTAAAAAAATATCCTCCGATTAAAATAAATTTAGTTCACAATTTCAACTAAAATTAAATTATTTTTCAGATTTATGAACCAGTAACTAAGGATGATGGGTAACATCAAGATGTGCTAGGAATGGAAATAAATGCACTTAATTGCCAGCATAACATGATCATCGTACTCTAATTATAAGAATACATATTGGAAAAAATTTTTTAAAAAAAGACAGAAATATCTAAAACTCAATACAATAGAATAATATACATTTCATGTAATTACATATGTAAAATATTTTAGTTTTCTACTTGTTTCAATAAAATATTGAATTTTCAAATTAACTAATTCACAGAATTATTTTAAAACTAAAATAAAATACATGAACAAAAATTATTACAATATTTGAACATAATATTATCCCGGAACGCTTTAATTCTTATTTTCAAAAATTTAAATTATTAATTATTTATATTAAGAGATGCTATTTTCCGGAAAATATATTATAACGAAATTATAATTTTGTTTATGATTCCGAAATCATTTACTAACAACAATTATAAGAAATCAATAGATTTCATTCTATTTGAACGGTTCACTAGCAATTGGAAAAAATATAATTATAATTTTTCTTGTAATTGTAGAATATTCAGTTAATAGAAATTATAAAAGTGAGTATACAGAATCAAGTTACCTATAATAAAGTAAATATCTGTGGTTATTTATAATATTAATTATTAATATTGTGTTCATTTTATACTGATTTCTAGTAATTCTTACTGTACGATATATAAAATTGTACTAATAATATAATAATAACACTAGACATTTCTATAAAGCTGCAGTAATAATAACTAGAAATAAAGAATATACTACGGAACATAATTGTAGTACAAAAAAAAGAAATTTTAAAAATTCCTAATATTAACTTCAAATTACTGTCTCGTTTCTTAATGGATCAAATTTAGTTATAGTTAACGCATACATATTCTGTTAACATTCATATTATATAATTCAAAAGGAAATTTAAACTATTTCAGGTACATATAAGCAAAATAATATACATTTTTTTAAATACTATAAATAAGTTTCTTAATGGAACTTTCAATATCTTTTATATAGTCGATATTTAAATATTTAGTACTTGAAGTTATAACAGTTTTATTCAGCTAGTAATTTCGAATATTAATCTACATAAATTTACACTTATATAAAAAAAATGATTATAACAGTTACATTTGTTACAAAGATCAAATTGACAAATTCCAAAATTAGAATATCTATGAAATTTAGGATTGGCGATGAAATGAACCATTCTGTTAATAAACATTATTGTATCATTTTAACATAAACTATATAGCATTTATTAATCCTTTAAAATTATTTTTAAATGATTATTAAACAGAACACTTTTAATGAGACGAACAATATAAATTATATAACATTAAAATATCTTCTTAAACATGTAAAGAATAAACAACTATTAAAAATTTCTTCCATTACATATTCGGTAACATATTAAATTTTAGATAACAAAAATGAAATCTTATAAAAAGGGATTTATAATTAAAAGGTTAAAAACATAATAGGGAGAGTGAAAAACCTACCAATATTATTAAATCGACTGAAAACACCAACGAAATCAAGAAGCGATATTGTTATTTTTAACATAAATAATTAAATTATATATAAGTTATTTGAAATTTGATAACAAGAACACAAAATGTTCTAAAGGTAAAATTATTATACCATAAAATTTATGTTTATATAAGCAAGAAACATTTTACATTAAAAATCCTGGATTTTCATAATGGAGGAATAATAATATATCATTCGCAAATTTTAATACATATCTTATAGAAAATATTGTTATAATTTTATGCATTATACATTTACATTAAAATTATTAAATATTTGAATAACAACAAAATATATAAGAACTATAAATTGTACAGTATTCTTATATTGCTAGTACGTGGCCAAAAAGTTACATTTAAATATATTTATATGTAATAAATTGAAAATAAATTAAACAGTTACATAAAACTATATCAAAGCATCAAATCTCGTAAGGAGGGATGTAGAGTCTGTGATTGACAAAACATTTTAGATTATCAGTATTTGTGAATGTGAAAATGAAAACTATATATATTTTCATAGTAACATCATATTAAAGACACTGAAAATGAATATATATATGGAAGTAATAATTATTTTCAAAGACTTCAGAAATTATGGTTTTTGAAATTTCATATGCTTTTATATAATTGAGACATAATAGACC
>JAOWBB010007298.1:0-10408 GCA_028565995.1 Ricinus marginatus
CCAAATTCATGATTTTTTTAAATTATACTAATGTATATTATTATTATTATTATTATTATTATTATTATTATTATTATCCTCATCATCATCATCATTATATATTATTATCATTTATTATTATTATTATCATATATTATAACTATTCTATCGGACGTTTGCGCGACGTCGGAGTCTGAGGGTTCGGTCATTAGTCTAGTCTCGTTCATTGAATAAATTGTGATGTTGGAATGGTTTTACAGTAGAATGGTATGTAACTCGTGGTGAACAATCATCGTTTTCGTTTTGTTTACTTTTGACTTTTTAAGAAAAATATTAGCGATTAAACTATGAACCAAAAACAAAAATAAACAAACTTACAACTGAGGAAGTAGAGTCAATACGAAAAGGAGAATTCATACAAAAAGTTAGCAAAAAAAGATTTTAATTCTTTCATTTCTTGAAAATGAGTTTCGAGTTTTTTCATTTAAATAGCGATAATAATAATCGGTAATATTAAGTTTTAAACGGGAGAATCATTTTGTATAGCTACGTGTGATATTAGTAGTTTAGATATTAAAATTTTATTTTTATTATTTTTGCATCCAATTATCAGAGGAGCATGTAATGATTCTGAATTTCGTATTCAATTTACTTATTTTAATGACTATGAGTTAAATTCAAGATGTTTAATAATAATGTTTCATAAATACATCATAGTATTTGTCATCCGACTTTTTAAATTTTAATAATGATAAAATTGATTTTATTTTATATCGTTTTAGTAAATCCAAATGATTCGATTAAGATTTTCACTCGCTGATTTTTTTTTGAATTTTCTTTCAAATAAAAAATATTAGCGATTATTGGCTATGCTATGTAATAAATAAAAATGCATATTGATGGTTTACAGTACATTTATCGTTAAGATCTTTTTAATGGCTCTTGCGAATTTTAAAACCAGTTTCACTTGATATGATTTCGTTATTCTCCCGTTTAATAGTAATTTATAATTCACTTTGGTACTCTTACTTCCTTAACTTAAAAAAAAAAATTTCTCCAATGGCCACTGTAGGTACAGCTTGTGAATATATTAACTCGAATACTTTTGGTGTTTCTCGATGCAGACACTTCCAGATTTGTAAAGCTGTGATTTATGACCTACTCTCATGGTTTTGTACAGCAAAACATAATTTTTTTAATTATCTATTTCTCTGCTCTACTTTAATTCTAAATCTTTCTTATTCAAAGTTCTGTATTTTTTAAATCTTCAATATTACCATTTTTTATGGTACAGATAAACATTGAATTTTTTTTATAAAATGATGACGATCGCATTCAGCGGCATTATTAAATAAATATATATTCAGGTCGTTTAATTAAGTTATTTTTATATTTGACATCGAAAGTAGATTGAATTACGTTCTTTTGTATTATAAGGTCATCATTTTTTAAAAGAAATCGTTGTAACCAAATTCTAACTTCATAGATTACGTCCAACATAATGTTATATGAAGAATTGTTTTTCATTAACTTGAAGGTGGAAAAGTTGAAAGGGAAAAATACATAAAATCGAATTTTTAAGCATAAAAATTTTCAATACGAATAAATTATTTGTATTTATAAATATCAGTTACAAGCAGTAAAATCAATAACGAAATTTTACCCTTATATTTCAAGAGCTGTTGTTACTTTCTAATTGTGATTCCGTTAATTGTCGCATGTCAAATTCAAAATTTGTGGAATACATATATGTTTTCTAATTTAAATTTATTCATGTCGAGCATCCGTAATTTTTAGGCAAACTTTGGAACCATGAAGATATGATTTCTAGGAAATTTTTTTATTAAATAAATTTCTCGTAATAAAATACGTTATTCTTTGATTCCCTTTTTTCTTTTTATTTGAAGTAAAAAAATTATTTTTAAATATAATTCCAAGCAAAATTTAAAAATCAAAAAAGAAATCTGTTATTGATTAAATGTAGGTCATTAATCAATTAATAATTTTTTTTATTTATAATTATGAAGACATTTTTTAGATATTATCGATTAACGATAATTCATTTTATAAGATCAATTTCAATTCTGAACTTTTTTGAAACTGCATAAATTTTTTATTTATGGTGAAGTTCGATATTAGTTTTCGAGAATTTTATTTTCAGTTTGTCGTTTTCAAGACAAGAAATAATGGATAATAGTTTTTTTCTCGTAAGTTATTTAAACATTCCTGATAAATGTTCGTTATTAGAAACTCAATTCTATTCATTAGTACACATCAACATCTTCTGCCTCAGATGACATAAAAAGATATTGTGTATTAATAGCAAGGTTAGTTAGGTCATTTGCCTGTATATTGTAAGCTATTAACTTTCAATTTGCTCTTCAATCAACTGAGCTTTTGATTCGAACTGATTAATTTTTCATCCTTAAAAAATTGTCATTTTTTAAAAAAATTATTGAACTTTAATATATGAAATTGGACCGTCTTGATAGCCATATCCTTTTTTGATTCTTTTATAAATTCTTTCAAGCAAATTATTCATGTAATGAAAGATTTCAAACGATAATAATTTTTTTAAATTGAAAATCGATTAAAAAATATAAATGGCTAGTAAAATTAATAATTGAAAATTAAGCTGTTTTATAATTTCCTTGTTCATGTATTGGCGAAATTTTTTTTAGATATATGACAGAAATTTATTCAAATTCAAACCATTCACAATTTCAGAATTTTCATTTTGTTTAATAATACCTTATTAAAAACACTTTAAATCGATAAACGGTAAATAATTTTTTTTTAAAATAAAGATTAAATCTCATTGATCGATTATAGTTTTCATAAACTAAATGAAAACCCATCAAATGTCTTTTTATGTATTAAATCTAAATTAAAGACTTATTGATTTTTCTGCCAAGATCGAGAATCACTATTAAAAATTGTAAGAACAAGGGTTGTCTTGTTAATGTATGGCTTGGAAAACTTTATATAAGCTACTTGCTCTTTAATGATTTAAGTTCTTCAGTTTTATTGAATCTTTTTACATCTTAATATAACTATGATCTGTTTAATAAATTTTTAATAATTGGTCTCCCCCTCAACTAAATTTTGTTAATAAATGTTTTTAAATTGTATTACGATATTTAATAAGTAAAAGTACAGAAGAAGCATTTTTCGCGGCAGTCAGTTTCAAAATAGAAGATCTCTCTGCTGTTCTCCCTGCTGACTGTTTTTTTGGGGGGGTCCATTTTGTACTTGCAAAGACATTTTAAGATAAGGAAATTAGGAAAAAAAAATTATTTTTCACTTAATTGAAATCGAAGTCGATTGTGCTTTATTTAATTTTTTGAAAAATTTTAATATTGCAGTAATTACATTGTTTGGTGTGATTCTTTGTCGAATTAGGTCTCTCTCTTTTTTTTTCAAACATTAGCTGCGCAAAGTATGATATTTACAGTTCCCCAAAAATGTAATTTATTTTTTCGCGTTTTTTGTATATATATATATATATATATCTGTGTGAGCGTGTGTGTGTGCATGTGTGCGTGTATGTGTGCGTGCGTGTGTGTGTATGTATGTGTGTGTGTATTTATATATATATATATATTTTAAATAAATGATAACAAATTTCTTAAACTTACTGAAGGTATTTCTCGTCAATTTGAATTCCGTTTTATGCAACCCCTTTCGAAGAGGTTGTCTGAACAAATAATCCGCGTCTCTGATATTTCTTTTAATATTAATTCCCCAATTTTGAAACTTGAAAAAATTCAAATCAAAATAAGATCCAGTTATGACTTACAAATGGATTCTGGCATTTTAAATTTATATTTTGGTCATAACGATATGTTTTTCGTTTTCAAAGATTGTGTCGTAGGAATTCTAGCTTATTCATGTCAAAAAATGTTCAGTAACACTTTAAGTCATCAGTAATTGTATTCCTCTTCTATTTTATAAATGTGAATATTTGTAAAAAAAATTTTTGTTATTATTGTTATATATATCACAATTTTTTTTTAAAGAAAAAGCATATGTTGAATGGTTTTTTTTTCTAATCTTTTTCATACGTGTTTTGCTGCAATTCGATAAAAGAAAAAAAAAGGAAAATGTGATTAAATAAATGTTAAAATTTATTTTTCTTTTTTTCTTTTTTTTTCTTTTTTTAACTTTAAAAAGAAATTTGTGAAAATGGATTCTTTTTAAAGTGTAACACACAGCATTTCGGATTTATATATCGTTTTACTTGTTATGATTAAGGACTTGAAGATTAAAAAAAAAAGAAAAAAAATATCTGGTATTAGTTCTGCGAAAGATTCTTAAAAACTTTCCTATTTAATTCTTAATAATGCCTTGTAAATACGTCTTGTAAATAGCGTTTAATATAGTTACCCGACTGAATGTTATTAGTGCTTTTTTTTACTCTTGTCTGTTTTATTTAATGTAAATTGATGATGGGCGGTATTCCTCCGTGAGTGATTTGTTTCGAGTATCCAAACTTTTTTTTTTTTTTTTTTTTTTTTTTACGTTCTTCCGCAATTGCTGTTGACGAAATATGAGACTTTTTCTTTCTCCCACGATGTTTTGGGAATATTATTACCGATATGGGTATTTATATCTCATCAAAAATTAATAAAAAGCTTAATAAATAAGTAAAAAATTAGGTTGATATTTTTATGCCCAAACGCTTGTGATATATTTTTTTCGATCAAAAGAATTTTCTAGCTGCAGAAAAATGACATCTTTCGTAACTTTGTATTTATGTGAATTTTCATTTTTTTTGATATTTAATTTTTTGGATTTTGAAAATTGTTTTTTTTCTTTTCTTTTTTTTCACTAATACTTAAATATTTTTATCAATGTTTTACAAGACAATTTGTCAACCATTTTCATATAATTTTTCTATTGGAAATTTAATTTTTTTATTTCACTTTAATTTCGAAATTATCCGAAGTACTATTTTGAGGAATACACGTATGCGATCTTTGAATAAGTGTCATTAAAATCCGAACGAATTTCTTAAAATAATTTTATTTTTACTTTTTATTCTTCTATGAATTGAATACCTATCTACATTTCTTTGTCATTGTTTACGGGGCAGGGAGTATTAAATTTCGATGTTTTACAGTTAGTCGAAATTTGCTTTTTGTTTTTTTTAAATAAAAAACGCGATTGAAAGGGTTACTCAATTCACAATCACAAAAAGTGATGATTTGTAATATTAAAGTAATAAATTATCGGATCACCCTCTAAATAGTTACGGTTAATTTTTTTTTTTTTTTTTAAATATTATTTTCCAAATAAAAACAACATTAACAAAAATCTTAGTATTTTTATCTTTAGATTTTTATGTGCCATTTCCGATTCCAGTTCTGTTCTCTCTTTTTTTTTTATTTTTTTTTATTTTTTATTTTATTTTTTTTTTTAAATATTGAATTGTAATAAAGCGAAAATGTAAACTCATGAAGTGTTTTTCGTAATAGTAATTATTGTCTTTTTATCATTTTCGAAACCGTATCGAAAAATGTTTATATTTACGATACATAATTTCTTTTTTCCTCCAATTTATCATGGCAGTACCATCTGATACGAAGACATTCCCAGTCGAATACGACACTATTTGTGTATCGATAAATAACATATGTTAAAAACTCCTCGTAAATATTATAGTCATGCAGCTTTCCAATTAAATACCTCGTGTAAATATTATATTATTTTTTCAGTAAATTATACTGCAATATTAAAATAAAATTCATCTAAATATTACTTTTTACATTCCAATAAATTTTTTGCGGCGAGATCAATAAGGAAAATGACATTAGAAATTTTATTAAGTAAAATTTTCTGCATCTTGCTTTGAGAAAAAAAATTAATTGATAATTTTAAATAATTGTTTTTGGAAATTCCATTTTGCAATTTGAATTTTTTTCTAAAGCGTCTATACATGTGTTGATTTTCGGTGGTTTTTTTTTTTTACCGAAATTCTTTTCCGAAGTCCACGTTTTTTTTTTTAAAAAAAAAAAAATTTAAAACTTTTTCGCTTTTAAAATTTATTACTGCAGAGATTTCTTTCTTTCTTTTCTCTTTCTATTAAACAAATAGTTCATGAAACAAAGTTTCGTAAAACCGTGAGAGAGCAACATTTATTTTGCCATCACTTTGTCTTGCACATTTTCCGTTTGTACGCGAAGCATGATGCCTTTTTATTTTTTTTTTCCACTTAGCATTGTGTTATTTTTTTGTTGTAATATTTAAAAGAAAAACTGTAGAATAAATTTTCGAAATCTTTAGAAAGGCAAAATTCGAAATTATAAGGAGGAAAATGTTTCATTAACGCACTCATCAAGTCTGCCGCTATTATGCGAGGCATTTGGAAAAGTCAGTGATTGCAATGATGGTGTATCAAACATGGAAAGTTTTTTTTTTTTTTTTACCTTCCTTCTGTTTCTTAACCGAGAAAATCTTCCACAATTGTTGTTACATTTCGAAACGAAAAATTTTACCCGTATTCCATGGCAAACAAGATGGATTTTTAAGATTCCAACATAAATGCCGCAACCGAACGTTTCCACTTAACGATTCTTAAGACGTCCGCGATTTCATTGCAAATGGGACAACTCGTAAAAGCAAAATCGACCCCTAACGCAAAGCTTTATTTTTTCAAATTTGTTATTGTTAAATGCAATAAATATGAAGTTCATAAAATAAGATTTGAGATGTTTTATTAAAATATTGAACCGAAATTTTTTTCTTTTTAAGGAATCGCTTTAGTTCGCATGCAATGCCTTAACTCTATAACAGTTTTTACGTATACGGGCATTGGGAATGGCTTCGAAATTTTTTTTACGCCTTAATTCGAAAGAAAGAAAAGAGAGAAAGAAAGATCGGCAAAGATTTGAAGGAATCTTCGAATTTTGAGAACAAGGAGCTTGGTCCCGGCGTTTTCCTAGGCTTCTCGGTTTCTAAAGAACGCGCCTCCCCCTCGGTCCCTGCCCACAGAAGTTGTTGCGAAGTGCTTCTGGGAGTTAATTTTCCCCGTGCATTGGATCTCATTTTATTTGAACACTGAAAATGCTTAAAAAATCGCAATAGTTAAAATTTTTCCTATTCCTCCTCGTCAGTTTGCTGCAACAATTAATTATTATTATTTTTTTTTTATGCGAAAACTACGTCTCGCGATTCGCTCCTCGTTGCCCAAATTTAAAATTTTCCGAAGCTGTTAAAAAGAGAAAAAAAAATGTTTTGGGCTTAGCTGCAGCGCAAGCCTGTGCTTTGTGCATCGGTGTTTGAAGCTTAGGACGAATGCGTTCGTGGGAAGGTGCGCTTTGGGTGTGCCTCCCCCTCTCCTTGCCTTTTTTCCCTTTAGAAAAAATCGCGAGAAATTCGTCGTTCCGCGGGACCAAGGTTGAAAAAGGTGCACGCGGAGGGGGAGGGGTCGGAAATTCATCATTTCGACTCCCACCTCGATGCGCGGTTTCCGGTGCCGTTCTTTCGTTCGTTTGGTTCGTCGAAGGCACTGTCGAAGAGAGGAAATCGGAAAGAGGCCCTTCCGCAGTCCGGAAGCCGGAAATCGCCGGTTTTTCGAACCGCGTCAGAATAATTCTTTATCGCCGCCGCAATACCTCAATCTGACAAGGATTTTGGGATTAAATAAAATGAGAAAGGGCCATGTAAAATGGAACTGATGATAATGCAGGGAGAGAGAGAGAGAGAGAGAGAGAGAGAGAGAAATATTTGTTGTTTCTTTTTTGTAACTTTTATTTCGTATTAGTAAGAGTTATCGTATTATATGACATTTTCATGTATATCAGTATATTAACTCAACGAAAAGCGGGTAAGATTAAATCGGGGATATTGTTTGCTATTTTTAAAGTACAAACAGTAGCAGAATGTTATTATTATTATTAATATTATTATTATTACTATTTTTATTATTGTAAACTGTGCAAAATAAAACAGACTGGCACTGGGCGAAATTTGGTAGCATTAATGTTGCCAAACAGAATTTTTGATATATTTTTAGGCGGATTAAGATGGATCGGCTGTTGGCTGAACGTATTGTAATTTTTTTGTTTCTCATCTTGTGCGAAAGTGAAAGGCAATAAAATATTTCGTTCTCCGCGCGAAGCTGTGAAACGAAAGATTTTATTATTGCGTATGTGAACGGGTTGGAGGGGAAGGGGATGGAAGGGGGAGGACAATTGACGAGCTTGGGGTGACTTTCAAGAGAACGGGCCGAGCCAGGCAAACCCCCTCCCCCTCTCTTCCCTTCCCGCCCCGGGCGTCAAGAAACAAACGTTCCGTGATCCGTGTTTCGTGTTCCGTTTCGAAAAAGCGAATCAGCACGAGGAGACCGAAGGGCGACGACACGCGGGGAGAGGGGGAAGCCCCCTCCACCGAATCCGACGGATTTCCGGTGCGTCGAGAAGGGGAAGAGAGCAAAAAAAATTTCCCCTACAGCCCCTTTCCGCGCGTTGCTCCTCCCACGCTGTCGCTTTTCCTTCGCCCCTCCTCTCCCCTCCCCCTCCCCCGACGAGGGGTCGGCCTGCCAGACGGCGAAAGGAAAAGAAAATTTTTCGGATCGAAATTTGCCGACTGCAGATCCGACGCCCGATTGAAGCCGCGGTCGGGGGAACAGGGGAGGGGAGAGGAAGAAGGGGACGGACAAATTTGGACAGCAATATGATCTTGATTTCGAGCGAAAATCAAAAGAAAAAAAAAACTTTTTCTGTTCTTTCTGTGTCTGTAATTTACGAAGCAAAAATTACTGTAAATAAGAATTGATGACATGATATTTTAATGATAAGTACATATAACACAAATATATATATATATATGTGTGATTTCTATATGTGTGTGTGTATATATATATATATATATGTATTAAAGAAAGCATAAGTAATGAAATGAAATCCTTGGGCCAACGGAGTCCTCTGTCGAAGTTCCCTTTGTCTCTTTGGAGTTTTCCGCGGCTTCCAGATGCTTTTTCGAAATTTCCTCTGCCCCGTCGGAACACGGAAAATGGGCATTTCCCGACAGGTTTCGCACCTTCCACCCTTTCCCGCCCCCGGTTCCGTCTCGGCTGCTGACGGGACCGGGTGCCACTGCTGTCTGTCCCCTCACTTAAATGTTTGCACGGCCCTCGTCCGATTTTCTCGTTATGTTTTTGTTTGTTCTCTGCCTGTATGGAGAAAAGTTTAAACAAAAAAAAAAAATAACAAAAACAGATAAATAAACAAACAAAAAAAAAATAAAAATTAAAAACAGAAGAAAAAAAATTACGAAAACATTGCGGAAGCAGAAGAAAAATTATAAATTATGTGAATGGATTGAACACAGAATACTGATGAATGGGTGAGCGACATCTGCGTGAATTAATCGATTGGTGAAAGTCATGTGTGTTTCAATTGCTTTTGAACGGCAATTTATTATGTAACTTGTATAAATTTAGCATTTTTTTTCTGTATAAAAATTCAGAATATTATCATTATTATTATTATTATTATTATTATTATTATTATTAATAAAAATAAATAATTGATAAGTTTAAGTCTGAATTTGCGAAAAGAAAAAAAGCGGTAAAAAGTGAAAACTTTAAAAAAAAATTTAAAAATTGAAAATTTTCGGTTGCAAATAAAAAGAAAAAGCGAAATGAAGAAGAAAAAAAGGGAAAATTTTCTTTTCCTGTTTCGAAACGTTATGAAAATCTCTTTTGACATGTTCCTTTTTTTTCTCTCTCCCTCTTCGAAGGAGGAAGAAAATCCTTCGTCTTCCGGAAAATTCCTCGGGTTTTCCCGCCGTGAGGTAGGTTCCTTATTCGAGTTCGCTCGACGACAGACAAAGCTCCGGTTTTGCGTTCTCGGGTTTGACGATCCGACCGATCGCTGACCGGAGCAAACATTTTTTGGTCGGAGGCATTTGCGGTTCGGGGCACGGCGCGGGCCAAACACGAAGAATCTTACGCGGCAAAGGCAGGACCTGCCCTCGATCGAAAGCCCTCGAAAACCGCTCTCGGATATTTCGAAAGCGGCAAAGGCTCAACTCCCCATCCCGTCTCCCGAAAAGGATGAGAAAGGCCGGCGAAGCGGAAGATGGAAAAAGTCAATTTCCGGGGGAAATTGCGCAAAAACCGAAATCTCCGTCGCCCGGATCGGACCCGGTGCGGCTTTTCGTGTCGGGAGGTGGCACGGCCAAGGAAGGCACCGATATCGATCCCGCAAGCTATGCCCCGAACCTTTTCAGGGACCGTCGTGCCGGCTGTCGGGTGCCGCCCCCTTGGATGCTTTCTTTTCTTCTGCAGCGGGACATTAGCCGCTTGCGTGTCTAAAGATTCGCTTTGTTATCCGAGCGAAAATCGCAGTTCGCCATCGGCAAACGCTTCATTATCCTTTCCTTTCCCCCCCAGTTCCCTTCTTCTTCAGCCTGCCTTGGATAA
>JAOWBB010007299.1:0-10407 GCA_028565995.1 Ricinus marginatus
AACAAAACAAAAAAAAAAAAAAAAAAAAAAAGGAAAAATCTGTATTTTAAATTGAATTCGCATAATTTTATCATACCATATGTAACTGTAAATACAATTTATAAATAATTTAATTACCGAAAACATTTTTGATTCAAATTAAATAATTTTCCAATTCATATAAAAATTATCTTTTTCGTTTTTCCAAGCAGTGCTACTCTGAACAAGAATTTATCTTTTAAAACATATCTCCAACGTTGTAAAAGATCTCTAATATTTTAAGTGTGTACATACACACATATACATATAAATTTTTTACGACTTCGCAAAATTTTCGGAGCTTTCAGTTTCACGCTCCTAGATTAATTATTATGTTTATGACAATAATAAATAAAATTATTTTAACTTTACCAAATTCTATATTTTTCAATTTGTCCAGAAATCTTATTTTTTAACACTAAAATCAATTTTAAAACTGAAAGTTAAACAATTTTTTTTTTAAAAGAGTAAATAGCAGGAAAACGAAAAACATACTAAGAACAAAATGTTTTATTTATTGTTTTTGAAATGCAAATTGTGCGGTGTCCGGGAAAAATCCTCATTATAATTTTTTTATATAGTCATGATATGAGAAAAGAGAATGAGAGTTATGAGAAAATTAAGAATGATTTATCGTCCTTCAGACTTGCTTGGCAAAATGTTAAACTAAAAATAATTTTTTATAAAGATAATAGTTTGAAGCTAATATTTGACGAAGATAAGCATCGGACTGTAGATTCAGTTATAAGATTTCATTTCGAATAACTTAATTTCTCAAATATTTCGTAAAACTATGTAAACTTCTAAAATAATATTTTATATTTACATGGTAAATATTTTGAGTTGCAGAAAATATTCTTTCCTTACTATTAAAATCACCCGCAATTTTTGACCGATTTTTAACGGAGTTTGTTTGAAACCTTGATTATTTTGATGCTCGTATGGAATCTTTTTATTTTAATAGCATTTCTTCTGTATTTCTGTTGTGGACAAAAAAAAAATACATTGGGATTACTCTTATTTAGATGTTAAAAGTAGCTGAAAAACAACAAAGAAAACAGTATTTCTTAATTTTGCAATATTAACACATTGGCATTTAATCATTTAACATGTTAAACGTTTAGAATGTACTATATGGCTTCTAATTAATCTTAAGCAGGCTTAAATCAATTATAGTGCAAATTTTTTTATAAATCTTCCTTCAATTAATAATTAGATGACTCTTATTGATTTTTTTAGGTTATTTGATTCGGGAAAATTAACATGCTACTAACTTCTTTTTTTCTATAAACATTTTTATTTATATTGAAAATTACATATCCGTAACTTTGTAAGAAATATTACTAATGGAAATTAAACAGACGGGGAAAAAAATTATAGAGATACAAGTTAGAACAGTAATTTCTAATTAAAGCCCAATGGAAATTTTTAAAATTTCGGTTATCTACCCGAACTTGTCATATAGACTAAAAATTTTTTTATGAAAACCTTTTTATTAAAAAGGGCTGATTCATTCAAATCACCATTTATTCATGCAATACAAAAAAAAAGTTATTCTTTGGCTTTCACTGACTGCTTTCTGGAGTAAGATTTCATATTTTACATATTAAAAAGGAGGTTTTGGATGAACGTATGAAATTAAAATGAAGTCGCTTGTACTTTTTTGTAAGCCTCGCATTTTATCGATTTCTGGTGCTCTTTGAAGCAACTGAACAGAAAGGTTAAATAGCGAACGAATAACCCAAGAAAGTCCTGCATTGTAAGGCGTTCATAGTCACAATTGTACAGCTTTGAAGTTCAATTGCGTTTGATCGAAGGAACTTCAAATGTGGTTACTCTGCCGGGGATCATTTATTTACAAAAAAAAAAAAAAAAAAAAAGATTTAAAGTTCAACATTTGAAAGTTCATTTTATTGATAAAAATCGGCCAATCTTGTTTTTCTGCGCAACACGTTTTGAGACATTTGATATGGAACGTCGTTATTCAAGTTAGTTCGATATAAAATTTGAAACGAATTCACCAAGGCTTTAAGCTAATGTAAATAATCATAAAAAAACAACAATGTATTTTTCCCCGGTCTATAACAAACTTCATAAGGAAAAATATAAAAAAAAAAAAAACAAATTATTCTTGCATTTAATTTCAATGTACGCAAGATATTTTCCAGTAAAATGTGAAATTTGAACACTATCCCCAAAAGTTTGAACGCCTCTATTTCTTCTAACTCTCATAAAGATAATGAACGCTTTAAACTCATTTCAAAGTTTACAGCAAAATAATCATTATATACGCGCTTAAAATGGGTATTGCCGAAGTTGTTTCGGTAACATATCTCTTGTTCACCGATAATATGAGAATATACGGATTTTAACTTTGATGAACTTGCTAAAAGAGCATAAGCAGTTAGAGCAGATTATTTTCTCTGACTCTCTCCGCCTCTTCTATATTGATTCATTAATTTTCTCATCTATCTAACAAAAATTAGCTATTGTTAATGTGCTAAACTGTTTTTCAGAACCATAAACGGGATAAGATTAATTCGGCCGCGGCCTCCGCATTATCCCGTTACTTATCGTATAATGCTATTATTGTTGTTATTATTATTTCTTGCATTATTCTGTTAGGAGAAGGTAACATTATAGGATGAAATGCGTGAACGTAAAATTAATAAGGCAGGCAATTTGTTGAGTGAGGTTAAAGCATGATTTTTAACGGGGATGAAAATCGATGAGCGAATTTTCTCCCCAATTTAAGGATTTGAACGCAATCCTCACATAAAATGCTTAAAGTGTTAAATCAATCATTTGCTTGGAAATGAGAAGGGTTATTTACGTTTTGTTAAAGGAAGTTTTTACGATACCATTGGATCCTTTCCTTGCCAATCACTATATATTTAGCGGCCTGCGAAACTAAGGGGCGTTATATCGTTCTAGATTGAAAATAAACTCCGCAAACCATTTTTTTTTCCTCACTTATAATATTTATACGCCAATTTATCTTCTTTAAAACAAAACGCGTTGGCTCAGATGTAAGTAAAACATTTCCGCTGATATCGCAGCTTTAACAATTTTTCCACCAAATAATCTCCAATTAAACAAACCGAGGCACTTGCTAATAACAGTTTTAAATTTTCAAGTAAAACCCGAAGAATTACTCCTCGGACCTTATAATACTTTTGTGCTTGCGTGCGAGGAAAGGCAAAACGATTTTCCGGAAATTTTCCTTCTGCATATCCCGCACCCGACGGGACTCGGAGTTGTCCTTTGCGCCAAAACAAACCCCCAAGTCAAAATATGTAGGAAACGAATATTTTTTTTTGGGGGGGGGGGGGGGGGAAAAAAGGAAACTCCTGAATGAAACGGCCGACGCGACGACCTGAAGCGCATTTTCCCTGCGCTCCTCCTAAATTCCTGCTGGACCTTCCTGAAGAAAACGAAATGTTGAAACTTTTTTGTCGGAGTCAAAACTTTCCTAATATCGACAGCAAGCGAGATGTTTCATTAAAACCAGAAATTTTCGCAAATTTTCGCGACGCCGTCTTCTCTGACTGCCTGAGAAACCACCGTGGACGGTTCGGTCACATCATAACAAGAACGGGTAACTACCGTGCCTTGCCCATCGCAAACGAGTTCTTTTTACGGTAACAATTTCTCTCGGATTCGAAGCTGTCAGCAAAGTAAGAAGACCGACCGGCTCCCATCTCAACAGGTTAAATACTTTTTATGCCTCCTCAAAATTTTATCTTCCGCTGCCCGATCGCTTAACATTTGTGGAGGGCCTTTCGAGAGCCTTTTTCATTTTCCTAACGAATCACTTCAAAGACAGCGTTTTTTCCCGTGCCGACAGCTCAATAACCGTAGGATAAAGCCCCCGGGGCCATAAACGTGAAATTTGGGCTTTTCCTTTCTGCAGCGCAGGTTCCCATTCGAGAGGGATTTTTTCCAAAACTTTATCCCCGTATACGCAAGAGAACGAAAGAAACTTTTACCGGCATATGTTCGCCACGGGACATAAATCCCTTTTTCATACGATCTTTATATAACAACTGGAAATTAATTTCAAGATTTCGATCCATTCTACTGCTTAAGAGATGAAATGGTTGTGCCCCCGTTTAACCGAATAATCGAAATCGCTGGCGGAAAATAAATATTATTCGAAGATTAACGTATTGTTACACAACTAACAGAAAACCCTAAATATATATGTGTATATATGCAACTGCAAAGTATCAACATGGCAGAAATATTCAAATAATTTTTCTGTGTAAGAAATTCGGTATTCAAATTTTCTGTTTAAGACAGACTGAATTACGCTACATTAACAATTCCGAGCACGAAATGTCCATGTTTTCTACAATTTCTTTCTAATAATTCAACATTTTCCTAAATATGAACTCAAGCATCAATTTAATAACAAGTAAATATCTCGCAACGCGGACTTAAATTCATATTCATTGCAATAAACAGAATTTTTTTTTTTTTTAGGAGATGCAGTTTAATTTTTAACATATTGCTTTATTAGAGGCAGCGGTGTGGCTGCCGGGGCGAGCAGCGGGGCACACATCAGCATTGGCTGTTTTCGCACCGATTCCCTGCCACTTCTGACTGACCCTTGGCACATGATGAAAGGGCCGAAATAATCGAAAAACTGGAGGAAAGGGAAGCTTGCAACTGGAAATAAAGTTTCGGTTCATTGAGAGTTTTATCCGTAAAAAAGAATGACTCAAAAAGCCCGGCGCACCGAACCTAATTCAGCTTAAACTTTCATGTGGAAAAATCGCCCCAGATTTTTAAACACATCGTTAACCAGTTACTGCCTTTGTCTTCTTCTCTGCTGGAAGAGTCCGCTTTTCCGGCCAAAATTTACGTTTTTCTTTACATTTGCCCGCATGACCTTTTTTCCGAGCGAAATATAAATCTTGCCCTCGAGGTTGAGGGCATCCTTTCCATGTGATTGAATTTACATGTTCACTTCGATTAGCCGCGCCAAGATGTTTTTGACTAGTGAAAAATTAATTTTTATGTAACATATATATATCAGCACTAAATCGTGATTAAACGTGTTTAAAAAAAAAAAAAAAACTTATAACAAAAAGGTTCTTGAAAGGAATGCATTCATTGGAGCAGGTAAAATCTGTATTGAACATTCCCTTAAACCATCAAAACACCAGAATTTTAGATTCATTCATTAACAGGAAAAAGGAATCAAATTAATTTTATAATATTTAATATTATAAAACGTGTAATTAATAATATGATTAATTCTCGCTGACATCTATTAGTGAGCTTCATTTTCATAGTTATAACTATAGATCACGATTCCATAAATTAAGCTCTTCAATAAGCTTTAATGCAACTTGTCAAATAATTAGTTTAAAAATGTAAATATGTTGGCCGATCAAAATCAAATAATCGCCAAGTAAAATGGTATTCGGAGCATTTGTTTTTTAACAAATGCTCATATAAACGAAATTCATCTCGTTAACTTCTACTTCTTTTAGTTTTTTTATGTTCACCCATGAGCATAGTCAATTGTTGTTGTCCAGCACAAATGCATTAAAGCTATTACTAATTAAGCTCTAATATTGGTATGAGCGGCTTGACTGAAAATTTTATTGTTTAGTTTTTCCCGCTATTTAGAAAAGGCTCGAGAACCCTTTTATAGATAATTGATATCGTGACAGGGTAAAGTTACTGAAAGCATACAAAACTTCTTTATGAATAAAAAACGTTTATTTGGCAAGCTGACCGCATACATTTTTATTGGAGGAATTGCATTAATTATTGCTCTCGAATAATAGGTTCTCGAAAACTTAATTGTCCATATTAAGGATTATTATAAAAGTTTTTAATGTTATTACAATGCATAAGAAAATAACTTATATTCCGGTAAATGTTACGGTACAAAGCTCTGCAGCATTTGAGATTCAAAAGGAGATCCAGCAACGGGTCGATAACAAAGGTGTCTTCGAGTCTTTTTCTCGTGAAGCTTTTCCTCGGGGAGTCTTTTAGGTACCCTTTCGGAAGATTTATTAAAGACTAATTCAAAGTGCCTCTCAGAGAAAATAATTATATCTGGAAAAAATGAAATATCTTATTAATAATACACCTAATGAGTGGCGGGAGTGAAAACTCGCTTTTCAGTTCCCTCGGGAGTCTTCTCTCTGCTCCTGTGGGGAAGGCTGAATTTTCCTTCCTTTTGCCGGGGTGCTCCGAGAACAGGGGAAAGGGTTATATCCACGTTTAGTGCTCCTAATGATCAATTGAGTTACGTCGCTTTCGATCTATTAACGATTCTCACTGCATATATTCAACATTACGCAGTATCGGTGAAATGAACGTGCCGCATATGACGGTCAATAGGTTGTTTTTAATCGGCAGATAAAACATGTCGAGATCTTCTGCTTTTACGCATTAAAAACCGTGATCGACTTCATTTTGGTAGCAGTTTGAAGTCTTCGCCGATATCAAAAAACTCAGTTGGTCCAAATATATGTCTGCTGCAGTTGCACGGGTCGACATTAAAGAATTTTTCACTTTTCCTTCTCTGAAACGTCATCGCCGTGGCAGTAGGTTCAACCGCACCATTTACGCAGAAGCTTCGGCAGTGTGTTGTACGGCGAACAACGCGAATTTTATGCAGGCATCGCGAAAAATTTCCGCGTCACTCTTGGTTTTTTGGAATAAAAAAAAATTTAAAACTTAATTTGATTATGCATAAAACTCATTCGTCAATGAACATAACGAAAGTGGTTCAGAAGAGGTGAAGCTGTGATTTTGCTTGACTGAGAACCCGAAGAAATTAAGCGAAAAAGATTCTGAGGGAATTTGCCGTACTGGTTGAATAACTGACTAACCCAAGCACGAACCGAATTTCTTATAGGTCAGAAAATAAATAGTAGCTCAGATCCTGGAGATATGACCGCAGGAATAACTTGAAAGTTCAATTGGCAAGTGTTTTCTCAGATAATGCATACATAATAATCGTAATTCATTTCCCGAGAGTATTACGAATTTTAATGAATAAATATTTTGCTTAAATAAATTATCGTTAACAAAATTATTAATGTATGAAGGATTGCACTCACGTAAATCTTCGTTCTGTCTTTTATAAATTTCACGATCCAATTTGTCTAAATGCTAAAGTGAATTATTCACATAAAAATTTAAATGCTTTTTCGTGCTGATTCCAAAGATTTATGTGAAAAATAGTTAACAATATGAATATTTATTATTCGGTTTTAATATCGGAGACGCACTGCAATCTTTCCTATGCTCCGTTTATGAAAATCAAGATATTTAATAATAATATTAGGCAGTAAAATTTTTATTCATTTATTCAGCTCCTGCTTTCTGTGTAGTTTATAAACTTGGTTATCTTCTCGAAACAGTTTCTTTCTCCTTTTTTCCAGTCTTATATGATGTTTACTAGTCAATATTTACTCTCAGCGTATATAATGAATATTCAAGTTCTATTTTTCGTGGGCTTCGGGAAGAAATCTCAGTCTTTGATGGTGGAGCTTTGTATTTCATGATACGGTTCTAAACTTTTTTTTTTTTTTTGTTTGAGGACGGCACGAAATTTTTGCGTGAGAACACTTAAAAATATCGCATCCGTCTGCCCCCCAAGATGCGATATTCACTTCAGTATTTACCTTCCAGAATTGAATTTCCTCCGGATTCTGCTCATTCGAAACTCTTCTTTCCCTGCCTCTCCCCGGGATCCAAAGCCGAGAATAATTTTTTTTTCCATCCCTTGAACATTAGAATTAAAAAGATAAATTGGTCGATAAGGGTAAATAGTGTGCAACGGATTTCAGGTGGGTACAGCCCCGGGAACGGCTATCGATTTTTGCAAATCAATAAGGGAAAATTTTTAATATGGCGTCAGAGTGTAAAAAGCAGCCACTGCAGAAGTTCGCCACTGTTTTATTCTTAAATAAGCTGCAATAATGTTGCATAATGTATAAACTCGATGGATTTCTAATTCCTTTCGCTAGCACGTAACCAAACTTTGAGCCGAACAACACCTAATTTTTTTTTTTTTACGTTATATGAAAAAGTAGTTTTCCACAGACTTGTATCGAAGTGTTAATTGCTCCACGGATAAATCTCTCGTTATTCTTGTTCATTTCGCTTTTCTCGCAGCACTGAGAGCTCCTTCTTATTTTGCCAACGATTAGAGAGACAATGCTTGCCGCAAATCGTCACTGCTTACATAAATTACCAATTTCAAAAAGTGAATTAGAGTTCTTCCGAATCCCCGAATAAAAAAAAAAAAAAAAACCGAAAATATTAAATTAAAATATAAATGCAATTTTAAAATTTGATTTTTTCCCTTAGCTTTTTCTTTCCTTCGCGGTTTACCGCTCGGTGTTCCGCGCTTTGTTCCATGAAACCTTTTTTAGATGCGAGTTAGGAAAAATTTGATAAATATAAATATAAATTCAGTAATAAATAAAATTTAACATTGGATTCGAAGTCATGGTATTCACACAAAAATTCCGAGATTGATTTAAAAAAAAAAAAACCGCGTATTGAAGTTGAAATTTATTATCAAAAATAAAATTTTAATTCTGCCACTTTTAATGACTTTTAAAAATCCCAGTTTTTTATTCACATTTTTTTTTTTTTTACTTTGAACGCGATTTATTTATGCTGCTAATTATATTCATTATTCGTTATATTATTATTTTCACGATAAAAGAGATCGACTGATAAAATAAATTTTGCTTGGGTATAAAAATTTAATTTCTTCATATAGGAAGTCGCTGCCATAACGGCCATTAGATAATTGAAGTTTGTCGAACAGCAAATCATAAATACTTTCAACAAAGGTTGAGAAAATGGTGTACCAGAAAAAAATACGTTTTTGCAATTACATGACGCATCAGAACTGTTGCTCTTTCAAAATTTAACATTTGTTTCAATAACATTTGTAATTATTTTAATTCGCTTGCCTAACGATGGATCTACCACATCCAACATAATTATCGCCAATCGCACAACAAATATAAATAATAACATTTATTTAATAACTATAATCTGATAAATCTGATTTTGCGCATAATCCCCGAAGAAAAGCTCGCTTATAAAACAGAATATTTCTTTGGGGAATATTGATAATCTTCGTTCCGGTAATGTTCTTAGGTTAACAGTTTTGCCTTCCGTCATTCATAATTACTCAGGGCAAAGCTCGTGAAACGGGAGGGTTACCTTTCCAGAACATAAGCCCGGATGATTCATGAAATATTTTGGGCTGCGTTTACCCGTTTCGAAGAAATATTTTCAGGTTCCTTCATCCGCCGCTTGCGATTAAGCGATTTTCATCCCCCACAGACATGTCAAAGCCCCGAGCCTTTATTTTCAGGTTCTTCCGCAGGTTTCGTTTTCGCGAAAGAAAATTCACCGGTCCGGAGCCCCTTCCTCTTCCGAGGAGGGCAACACTTCAAGGAGGATTTTCGGAAAGTTTTCCAGCGGAAGGCAGGCGTCGACTTGGGAAGACACTTTTCCGCATTTCGCGAGAGTCTCCAGGTAATTCCTGGCGTGCGCCCCGGGGAAATTACTTAGCTTTTGCGGATTTTGGGTTTCATATTAATAAAGCGTCCAATTTTATTGTGTATGAAAATTCTTCACTCGTAAAAGTTAAAGGTGTTCGCCCCGAGAAGTTGGATCACTCTGCGGAATTTGAGTTTTGAGCGGGAGCGGCCGCATCTGATAAAAATGATGGCGGTTGGAATAAAAATTTTTGCAAAATCAATAAGAATATTCCCACGAATCAAAATTAATAATCATGCAACTGCAGAATATATGCTCCTTCCGCTCTCCTAACGGATTTGCGCACCCTGAAAATCCGAATAAGCAAATCTTGGGCCCTTTTCTGAGCCATAACCCGAAGAAGTGTTTGTCCGGTGTTCCTCTTTCAGTTTATCTGCCGGGTCAAAAGGTAATCCCGGCTATAAGCTTACGTTAACGAGGACATCCTTCGGGTTTCATTGCTTGTAGACTGAGTTCCTGACGTCGTGATCGGTCTTTGAATTTGACCACCGAACTCATTTACCGATTGCTGTGGCGTTCAAAGCTTCATTTCAGCGAATGTGAAATGACGAGTTTTATTTAACATTTTGCCCGGGCGAACGTGCGTTTGTGTTTTGCTGCGGCGAAATTTTCTGTTCCTGCACAGGAAGAAATGAATTACAGAGAATGGTAGAATTGGGATTTGGAGTTGGGAAAGACCATCCGGACCTATCCAATTTTCATCATTAACGATTGTTTTGCTTGCGAGCACGCTTGTAATTATCCCAATACACTTTCCGCTCTGCATGTATAATTCAAAATATTTTAAAATTGTTTAGATTCGGGTTGTAATCGAATTTTTTTTTTCGGGGG
>JAOWBB010007300.1:0-10390 GCA_028565995.1 Ricinus marginatus
AAACCCCCCCCCCCCACAGCGTTTGGTAATAATTCCCGTTCGTGGCAAAAACGAAGCTCAAAAGAAAAGTCGAGCGAGGCTCGCTTCCGCCAACCTTTTAACGAATTTTCGAACCTGCATTCGGCTTCCCTCTGTGAAGTCTCCCTGCGGAGACTGCCAACCGCCCCGAAGCCGAATCAGAATGGAAATCGTCTGGAAGCACTGCCCGGAGAGGGTCGTTCGTTATTTCCCGGCAAAGTTCTCCTGTCTTCGAGTAACCTTCGAAAACCTTTGTGAATTTTGTAACCGTTTTATCCGACAGCTTCCCGTTCGACGCCGTCTTCCGAAGTGGGAAGGGCTCGGGCGCTTCTTCTGCCGTTCCCGGATTAAATTCTCGCTTCGGCGGGTTTCCCGAGCAGGTTGCGGGGAGGGGGGGGGGCACCGTACCTGAACTCTGACTTGAATGCAACATAAGAAGCATAAATAACGAAAAAAGAACCGGTTCCGAAGCGAAGGAGTTGAATAAGTAAATCCGAGGCGATGCGCTCGGTCGGGAAACGGAATATTTTCCGGACCCTCTGCATGCGGGGACACCCGACCCGATGCCTTTTGCCGTTCCCGGAGGAGTGATCCCCTCCGCACCAAATGCCCGCATAAGACCGGGGTTACTGTCGGTCGGTGGTACCCCTGCCGAAGCAAGTGCCCTCCGTCATTATCCTCTGCACCCTTGCCTGCGGCTCAGATCGTATCGGTCGCAACGTTTCAAACCGGTTTTCTTTTTTCTTAGCGCACATCCTTCAAAAAGAGAAGATGAATTTTCAATTTTGCTCTGCGAAAGTCCGCTGCAAGCTTTCAAGTGCCCGCCGTGCGGGATGCGAGGTTTTCCCCGACGGACTCCGAGATAGTTTCAAGAAAGATCCAGTCCTGGTATGCGCTGTTTGCGGCAAAAACGGATCCCCGCTTTTCGGGTTTTCACCTAAATGGCCGCCGGTTGGGTAATGACAATGCGCATCGATTGTTGCGGCAAAAAAAAAAAAAAAAAACTTGGGTTGTCGGATGATGGATTTCGGGACGGGTTTCCCGATCTTGAGCCTTTCGATGGCGCTGCTGCCTGCAGCCGATGCCGGTATCGATTTTGATCGCCGGGGACGGGGGGAGGAGGCGGGAGGGAGGGAAAAAGCCGGAAAAACGAAGAGCCGAGCCCGGAAATCCTTTTTCGGCACGGTTCGGTTCGTTTACGGCTACCTGGCGTCGGAGTGCTCTTGCATAAGGGGGGGGGGGAGAGGAAAATGGGTTAATTACGCGACGAACGATGCCGTTTGCCGCTTAAATTCAGGCGCGGCAAAAATTAATTCCTTTGTCCAGGCATCCCTTGACTGTAGCGAATCGCGTGTTTTCTTTTACAATCCGCGTCGTTTCCGCTGGAGCCCGGGATGTCGTTTTCCATCAGTGGTAAATCCGAGTTTTTGAAACCCGCATAATTTACGGGATAATTTGTGATTTTTTTCTTTTTTTTTTCTTCTTCTTCCATTCCGGAGTTATGTCATTTCGAACAATTCAGGTTGCCGTTTAAAACGGAAGTGCTTCATATATATATATATATAAATATTTTTTATTTTTCAAATGGGAAACATAAATTACGGATGCAACTTTATTTTTTTTTTTTGTGCATTTATGCGATAGAGCGCGAACGATGTTAATCCGTCACGAGAAATTTTGCATTTTTCCCGAGATTTTTTTTTTTTTTTCGAATTTCCCGCCGCTTCGGCTGGGACGCGACCCTCTGCGGTCTGCTGCCCCGTCGCCTTCATTCACACTTTCTTCCCTTCTCTCTCTCTCTCTCTCTCCGCGGCCGGCACCGCATCGAAATTCAGACGGTCGGAGTGGTTCGAATCGGGCTTCCGGTTGAAGATGCGCCATTTCGCGGCACAGCGCGGGCACTTGTGCCGGGAAAACGGTCGCCTCGCCGAGTATCTGGTGCCACGAAATCGGCCGAACCGAAGACGGAGCCGGGGCCCTTTGGCACACGGAGAAACTGCACGTACCCGCCGAGTCGTGTAGCCCACGTAATTTCAATCCATTATATAAACAGATGAATTTAATTTCGGGAAACAACCGAATGCACGTTTCCTCCGCATCACGTTTCCTCCTAAATGCTATTTCCCCGATGCTTCCGAAGGAAATGCCAAACCTATTTAGCCAAACGATTTTTTTTTTTTTTCCCGGGGAAGAATCCATTTGTAATCACCTGTTGAAAAACGAAGCGTAATTGCGAGTGATTTTCGCCGCGCAGCTCGACGATGCGGTTAATGCTCGGTTTTTCTCGGTTTTTTTCGCGCCACGCCCGTGACCCAGTTCTCTCTCCTCCTTCCCCCGAAACGGGAAACGCTTCGGCGCTGCGTTGGCATTCCTGAGTTTCGAGGCCTCCGAGATCTTCCTTCGCGGTTGTCGATGCCGTGCCTCGACGATCGGCCTCACGCAAGAGCTCGATTATTACCGATCTCGTTATCCTCGTTCTTCGTTTGTACCCAACAAAGCATTAACAAATGTTAATAATAATTATATACGGCGGGTAATGATATACGGTTTTTTTAATAATTAGACTTCTGAAATATTCAAAATGCACCCCAGAAATGCGTGTCCCCCGGCTCTGGAAAACTATTTGGTGGTCTCTGTGTGCATTTCTTCGCCGTCGTGAATACCTGGTGGCATTTCTCGGGTAATTTTCTGCATCTTACGCTTAACGGGGGAGGGAGAGAGAGAGAGAGAGAGAGATAAAGAAGAGAAGCTTTGAATTTCCGCCTGATTCACATTAATTATGATAATTTTTTTTTATATTTCCGGTTCTTCCCTTATAACAAAGCATTGTTTCGATTCCAGGTCGGTTTCTCTCCTGCGTTCACGCGTTACCTGTTATTAGAACGCTTCGTGGATATTTCTTCCGCTTCCGATGTCCAGTGCCGTCGCGATGCTTTTTCACGTGGAAAAATTTCCCCGACGGCTCTCGCGCAGCCGCCGCGATTCGGAGTTGCGCCAAAAAAGCTGTTTTTTTTTCTTTTCTTTCCCGTCTTTTTTTTTTCCCCCCCCCCCCCCACACACGACCGTAATTTCGTGTTCCCATCTCTTCGACGGTCAGGTTTCATCGGACATCTCTTTCCGGTGCGTCGCCCGTCTCGGCCGAGGCCCTCCCGCCTTAACTTTAATCCCCGGCGCGTTTTTCTCGAACCGAGTCGCGTATCAAGATGGGCCTTTGTTCGAGGAGGAAGAGGAAAACGTGGAATCTTTGCTTCTTTGGTGCCACTCCCCATCGTCCTCGCCGGATGAAGCAAAGAGATCCCGAGTTGACAAGCCTCAACCATCAAAATTTTAATAATTAAACGTGATGAATTGCGCGGTTAAGTGCCGGTCCGCTGTGCCGTTTAAAGCCGAAGCACCGAATAAGATAAATTCCAGCACTTTATGTCCGTTTACGGTTAAGTGCGCATTTGACCCGCCTTATGCAAATACGCGCGATAGGGGCTTGGATCCCGGATGGCGACTCTTTTTTTTTTTTTTTTCCTTTTTAATCCATCCGTCCGGGGCCCCTGAATCTCGGTTTCTGAACGCGCTGCCGTTTTCGGGCCGATCCGGGCGTCACACGTTCCCATTAATTTCCAGGGCCCTTCCCTCAAATTTAAATTACTTCCGGGCAGAGACGAATCTGGAGGCCTTTGATGGAAAATTGACGGCGCTTTGGGCAAACGTTCGGAAAGAAAAGAAGAAATACCGAACGAAATCTTTCGCGCGCGAGCGGCATGCGTCACAAAATTCAAACCGTGAATCTTTCCGATTTTTTGATATTTCGATACGAGCGGAATTTATTAAAAAATAAATAAATAAATAAATCGCTTTGCCGCCAAACGGGAAGAATGTAAAAATGGAATTTCGGACGTAGCGCAGCAACCGGAGCAAGTCCGTGCAGGGCAAAGGACGGGGAATCAGAAAGAGCTGGACAATGGCGTCCCGCGACGTTGTCGTCGTCTCGATTTGCCTTCCTCCCCCTCACCGAGGGCGCTGCTTCGTAGTGAATTTTCTTGTTTTTTTTTTTTTTTTCGTAAATCGTCGAATTTTTGCTGTTGCGGGGGGAGGAGGGGAAAGGAAACGGGCGCAAAACGCTATTTTCCGCCGCCGCAGAGAATCCGCACGGGCGAATGCGCATTTTCCGTGAGTTGCCGCTCACGGTTTCGTCAACGACATCGGATATGACTTGCAACGATTCGTGCGGGATTTTTCACGTGTCCGACCGCTCTTAAGCTCCGCTTTCATTTCGCGGGCTTTGAATCCTCTCGGGTTTCCGTCTTGTCACCCGTTGGAAAAGCTAACCGAAAACCGGTTTCGGTTTCCCGGAGGCCGCGCTCCCGGGGAAATGTCCCGACCTCCGCGATTTCCGGGAGGAGGAAGGAGGCCTCCGTTGCTCCGTTAAAAAAATTTTTTAAATTCCGCTTTTCATTCGTATAAATTGAAAGGTTAAAAAATTCTTTCGGGGATCATAACCTGAGCAAAATCATTTTATTTCCCGGTCCGCGCCGCTTGATTCGCTTCGGCGTTCAGCGATCCCGGAAAAATCCGCGATTTTCCCGATCTGCCTCCCCGGAGAATTCACAAAAGGTTTCGAAGTCGGGGGCGTCGCCTTTTCCATTCCGGCGGACGTACCTCGGAGCAGGCTCCCGCGAAAAGAGTTAACGAACCTGGAAATTATTGCCTATCCAGTTTACGGCGTCAAACAAAAATGTAAATAATGTGAGAATACCTGAAATTGTTAACTGTTACTTCTTGGTACTCGGTTGTTGTCCGTTGCGCCTTGCCAAGAGCGCAAATGTCAAGTGATTTCAAAACGTCCGGTTGCCCGGTGAAACCCATTTCGTTAATGGCGGTGCGTGGCGCCTCGCATTTTCCGCTCCCCGGGAAATCGGTATCAAAGGGTTTCTCCTCCCCGTTCATTTTTTTTTTTCCATCTTCCCGGAGTTTCGAACATCAAAAATAATTTTGCGCCTCTGGAAGCGGAAGCAATTCCGGGATCTCCATAAGAACCTTCCGTCGAATTCTCGCGTTGACAGGTCTCAGGATGATGTTTCCGCCGGGGTAGGAAAATAATTTTTCCCCGATTCATAACAAGGAAAAAAAAAACACAAAAAAAAAGTCACTGCCATTTTTCCGATGCTGTCTCCTCTTCGATCGTGCCCCGATTTCTTCCGGTTGCCTGCGACCGGATACCCCCGGCGTATTGGAAAATCGCCTTTCGTATTGGTGACGTAATACGACGATGCAATAATAAAAGGCGGTGGATTTATTGCGGGTAATTAGGTTGCCGCGAACATTAGCACCTATCTCGTGGAATGATCGGGGATTTTATTTTTGGCCCACCCAACGCCTTTTTTTTTTTTTTTTTCCACCGGCGTACCTTCGGCAGCCGGGCAGCAGTTTGCTTAGCAAACCTCGGTGAGTTCGGAGGATTCCTTTGACGGTGGAACGACTTTCCGTACCTGTCGGATGTTACGGCGGGTATGAAGAAAGGAGAAATGGGGCAATCCGGCAAAGGGCACCCGCGCTCAAATTCCGCTTTTTCTTTTGCGAGAGAGGGAAGCGAAAAGAAAGAAAAAAGTGGCAGAATGGCGGAAGTTTTCCCAATTTCCGGGCGATTAAAGGAACGAGCCTGGTGCGCTTTAATTCCGGCGTGCTCGACGCCCGTTTTTTGCATGGCGGCATTCGGCGTTGAAACGGTGAAACACGCGAGCGTGATTATTTTCATTAAATGGGGATGGTTTTCTTTCCCGGACGTGTTATTTAAGTTGGCAGCATTAATCGGGGGTTTGCTTCCCTTTCTTAAATTTCCCCCCGTCGAACGACTGGATTGGAACCCGAAGAGCTATCCGCCCCACGGGTTCCTTTTCCCTTTCTTCCCGCGGGCTCCGACAGCGGACGGGAATCGCTGATCGCTTCTTCTCGGATGCGGGGGGCAAATGACAGGTTCCGATTTTTTTTTTTTTTTGCCGAATCCGCAGAGTACCTCCGCGCGAGGCGGACGGAAAAGGTGGAGAAGGAAAAAGAAAAAAAAAAAAAAAGTTGCAGCGGCCATCAACTCCGATTTTAATGAGGAAAGTAAATCAGGCGGTTAAGTGACAGCGCCGGGGATTTTCTGCGCAAAGCGCAACATTTCAGATCGGCCACGGTCGTAAAGGAAAAAAGATGGAAATTTATCGATAAAATGAAATTCTTTTTTGGAAGTGCGGCGGAAAAGAGAAGATCAGGTTTTTCGGGGACGGGGCAATGGGTTAATACCGAAAAGAAGTTGGACCAGAAGACATCCTCGAGAACCCGCGACCGTTTTAATTGCTTAATCCATACCTCGGAAGCCTGCCACGGAATTCCTGAAGAGAAAGAGAACAGGGAAAAAGGTCGCCGATAATTCTATATTATTACATTAGAAAAATATTCATAAACCGCATATGAATATGTAATAAAGAAAAGAGAATTCCAACGTTAAATATTAATATTTATGAAAGGTTTTTGATAGGATAATTACGACATACCTATATTAAAAAAAATAAATAAATAAATAGATAAAATAAAAATAAACAAGGCAAATGGGGAAGATTTTTCCATGATAATTAACAAGGCTGCGGGTAACGTTTGGGAACATCTTATTAAGGGCCGCGGACGGATTCTGGGCCAGAGGTGAGTTCGCCCGGGGCGCCGTTAGTCGTGGCATCAGAAGCGGTCGGCTTCAGCAGCAACCGGAAGGGTCCCGCATTTTACTGCGGGACGCCGAGCGAAAATTTGCGGGTTTCGACTCGGAAAATCTTCATTTTGGTTTTTTTTTTTTTTTTTTTTTGACGCACATGCAGCCTCGAGTTTGATAACCATCTAACGAATCGGACTATCTGGCGTCGTTACATCCGCCCTCTTCCTATTCTTTTATCCGGCTCCTCCCTCGATCCCGGAATCCTCGAAAAATAATAATTTTAGTTTTTCTCCAGGCAGATTTGGGGCCGTCTCCGGGAAAAGAGAGAAAAACGGAAAAATTCGCCCGGTTCAGTTGTTTTTCGACAACGAGAGTCGGCGGCGATCGCTGACTCCGTTTCGCGACCGCGAAAAAGAAAATGAAGGGGGTGAAAATGTCATCCATCTCCACGATTCTTGGTCGAACCCGTCATTGCTGAGGGCTCGTTCGTCGCCACGCGATTGGCTTTCCGCGCGAAGGTCGTCAGTCGCCCTTGGGACGTTCGCCAATCGGAGCGTCGTCTCGCGCGATTTTAATTTCCTTCGGTGCTTTTCCGCCGGGGGGGGGGGTGGTGCACCGACGCGCGTCAACGAAACCTACCGGAACCCTGATGATTGCCACCCGAAGCGTATCTGTTTCCCTTCCCTACCTTTTCGTGCAGAAAGCGCATCCCTCGTCCGCAGGTCCAGTTCTGCAACAGGTCTTTATCACCCGTTATAACGACGTGGCTCGTCGTAAAATTAACTTGTAAACATATTTAGCACGGCCCGGTACCTGCACGGTTTTACAGTCGTCATAAATTGTAGATATAAAGGCTACTGCAAGACGAGCAGCGTCGAAATGATCCGCCGATCCGTTGATCTCTCCCGCATGTGCGTCGTGTTGGTTGGCGCGGAGGTGCAGATGAAGGTTCCGAAGGTGTGCGGCGACGGGTGCGGATGTACCTTCCGTGCGTGCGACGCACCCGCGTCGTCCCTCGCCGAGGATCAGGTACCGAATTTGACGTCGGGAAGGAGCTCCGGAAGGGAAAAAGGCGCCGCGGGAGAGAATTCTCCGGGAAATCACGCCGTTTGCCGCGGGCTGAGCCCTTGCGCGGCAAAACTTTTTTGCATCCATTTTTTTTCTTCCCTCCTCCGTCTAATGCCCTTTCAAGACATGAAATATTGAGATTTATGGTCGATTCGGATTAAATAATTTCCCTTTACTCGGATTGAGGGATGGAAAATCACTTGCGGGGGCCTCCGCTCGGCCCCGCTGATTCCTGAATCTGCCCGTCCGAGGTTCTTTCGGCAAATTGCTTACGTGCTGCTGGTTAGTCGGTGACTGGGAAACTTGCCTACCCCTCTGCAATCTTTGCAAGCAGACTTGTAAGGTCAGACGGCGAATATCCGTTACCGAAGCCTTTTCTTTTCTTTTTTTGTTGCGCCTTGACTATCGAAAGTGAGGATCGACAATGTAAATAAGAAATGACTCGTTAAACAGAGTCGTGATTGATCACAATATTGATTTATTTAACGCCATTATAATTTTAAAAAGAAAAAAAAAATAAAATAAAATTATTTCTCTTTCACTTTTCATGACTCGACGATATGGAAAATGCAGGCGAATATCTACAATCGGGCAACGGAAAAAAATTAAAAAAATATATTTTCCGATTTTTCGATCTTGCGCTTTTCCGCACTTTTGGAACGACTCTGAGCGCGGGGCACTCCGTTCGGGCGTCGCTCCAGAAAGCCTCGGACGATGGAAAATGTTCTTCGCAGCAGTTGATTCGCTGGACTAACCACGGAAGGCGACTTTAGATTGGTGTCTAATTAACGTTCCGCTAAGGTCCGCACCGGAATCAGACGCCATTGAACTCGCGACAGCACTTACATTTTTCGTATGAATATTTGCCGGCAGCAGAACGTCTCGAATGTGCTCGGAAGACGGGGGAGACGGCGTGATCCATTCCCTCCGATAAAATGCCTGGGGAGAGGGGGGGGGGTCAGCGAAAATGAAATTCGACGCTGCCGTCGCCCCTCGCGAAAGGGGTGAAAGGAATCGAATCGAACATCTTCGGGAAAAGTGTAAAAATTCACGTATCCGCGTCTCTTCAAGTGCTCCGGGCGAGGAAGGATGGCAGACTGCGCCAGACGGAGAAATTTCGAATTTTTAATGCGGATCTCTGCCGAAACTTTTCGAAAGGGAGTCATTCCCTTTTATTAACCCTCCACCACCACCCCACCCGCGTAAATGAGGGTGAAAGAAGGAGAATACGATCCTCGAACCGGCCCATTAGCTCGGTTCGAGTGCCATTTTCAAGCTTTCGCAATCATTAACATTTCCCCCCCCCCCCCCCAAATTCCTTTTACCTAAAAAATCCCGATCTGCTCCCCAGGGTGAAAATGTCCCTCAGGAGCAGGTTCGGAAAATTCCCTACCCGATCTCGCAATCCGTCGCTGTTGCGCGCTCCCCGCCCAAGCGGGTCAAAGGATGCGATGGGAAAAAGACGTGGCGTTAGCATTTCGGCTTGCCGTTAAAATTGGCGGACGTTCGGGGGCAGTCCGATGTGGTATTTTTTTTTTCTTTTTCGGGATCGACCGTCCGGTGTATTGATAAATGCGAGAAACGCGGGGGGGTGGGGTGGGGGCTTCAGCATTTCGGGTGTTGCTGAAAATTCCGGTTCTTGGGCCGCTGTCGACGTAAAAATTTCATCCGTGGCATGTTAACATTCAAAGCGTGGCTTTAAGAGGGTTGGTTTTTTTGTTGCATTCTATTAGCCCGTCACCCCTTAAGGGAGGTATAATTCGACTTTCGTCTGTTTAAGTCTTCTTTTTTTTATCTGATGTTAGTTTTTTTCTTTTTATATTTTTATTTATACGATTTAAAAAATTATAGGTTTTATTTCTCCATGCCCAGAATGGAATCTGTTTTCGATTAAATCAGGTTATCTATGAGGCCCCGAAAAATATTTTTTTCTTCTTTTCTACTTCCAAATACTTGTTCCTTTATTTATTTGTTTTATCCCGGAGCAGTATCTTTTTTTTTTATTTTTTCTCTTTTTTTATACGTATATATACATTTATATGTATATATATATATTGAACCTTTTGATGACATTTCGAGGCTGGAACTTGTTTTAATTTCTCCGTCAGATGTGAGAACTGTGTTTGAAGTTGTGGAATGCGGGTGCTCGGTGAGAGTTTGAAATACCTGCAACCCCTCGGTATAGATTTTGGAGTGATACCGTTAGGTACGGTCATCGTGACACCCGTGCCGGAGTGGTTCTTCTTACAGTTCCAAAGCGCACTCGACGGCGATCCAAAACGAATCCGGCGTTTTTCGACGGTTGCTCAGCCTCCGGCTCGAGGTAATGCTCCGGGATGCGAGCCGAACCCGGTTTGCATCTGCAGCATTCGGCGTGGAAGGCAACGGAAACATCTCACTTTCCTCCAGATGCGAGCGACAAATTGTCTTTGGCATTCCCGACTGGAATTTCCGATCCAGACGCCATAAATTACGGCGCAGGATCGAGATCTGCGCTTGATTAAGACAATGAAAAATTTTCGATTTTAAATATGGGAATAAACGATGTGCTTTGAAGGCTGACGATACCTGCAGGAGGAAAGGTCGATTCCTGACACGCCTTTTTTCTTTCTTTCCCCCCCC
>JAOWBB010007301.1:0-10384 GCA_028565995.1 Ricinus marginatus
AAAATAATAATTATATATAATATTAATATAAGCTACATTTAATCTCCTAACGAACAAAAAAATTTAATGTTTAAGGGAAATTTTTGATTAAAAGTTCATAATTTATTCAGAAACTAATACATCGAAATGCAATTATTTTCCACTTAAGAATCAAATCTGCCGAGTGACAAAAAATTTTTTGAACAGAAATCCCATTGTAATTTATTTAATTACCACCTGATTTAATTTTTAAAACTACAGACTTTTTGACTTGAAATTTAAACTTAATAATGAAAAAAAATGTGTACATTATCAATATTTTTATCATATTAAGAAGCTCAGTTTGAAGGTTGAATGTTTTCATTTAATATATGATGTGTATAATAATATTTAAAATTTAGTTATCCATTTATAAAAAGCTGGAGCAGCCTTATTTCCAGAGATGAAATTGACATCTTTTTTTTTTTTTAATTATCTACAGGATATTGCCGAATACAGTATTTGAAAGTGTATCCAAAGTCGTTTCCAACTTATTTACACTTTATATTTTATTTTATTAATATATCGATTCACCGATGATATTAAATTTCATATATATTTATAAATTTTTCTTTCATCTCTTCTTGGCATTCAAGGATTCATCATAGTTAAATTTTTCCAACGTGAAACATTTTTTCAGGTTTGGCACAAAAGAGTTGAACTGCCACGGAGCACATGAAATCTCTATTGAACGATATCCGCAGCAATTAGCATGAAATTTTCACGGTCAGAAGGCATCTGTAATATTTTCCACTGAATAAGGAAGGAATTTCAGCCCAACAAAGGAATAATTGTTCACATTTTAATTCTTCATCAGAGAGGAAAACTGAGAGAGAGGATATCTATTGTTCCAGAACAGCAAGAGGAATAACTCTTCATTACGAGATACATGAGTTTAGTCCCTGCCAAAAAAAAAAAAAAAAAAAAATCATTTTTGGTTTTTTCTCTTTCCCTAAGCCGGGAAATATGGGGGCGAGGTGTTGTATGGGTGTGTATATGTTTGCGGAGATTCAGTTTGGAAATTCATTTCCCAAACCTTTTCTTCTGGGGATAAGGTTTTCATTTTCAGAATGAATTCAATCGATCCAGGGGCAATTCATTATTTTTTCCCCAAAATTTGCAGGTTATTCATTGATAAAAAAGAACGATGAAAACCGGACGTACCCACCCTGTAAAGTAGGATACGCAGACAGGGCTTTCGGGTATAGAAAGCGATTAAAAAAATCGCAGTAAAAATTTTTATTGAAAATGTAAAATTTATTAACACCTTTTCACCGTTTGGCTCCTCAAGTTTTAAAAATCAGTTAATAATGGATTTAAAAGTTTTACGTAAAATATATAACCGTATGTATGTTAAGAGAATTTCGTAAAATTTTCATTATCTTCAAATGTTAAATTTTAAAATTTATTTTGGAATTTTATCTTAAATGACTAATCGAACATTGCATTCGGTATTACTTTATCCAGTACGGCTTTAATGATGGAAGTAGTTCTTACAAAAGAAAATTTCAAGAGCCGCAAGTCATTTTCACAAAAAATAATTCAGAAAAAGTTTTGCAGAACAATACAAAGAAAGCTATTGTCATTAATTTAAATGCCAAAATTACTGGAAGGATAGCTAAAAGCTTATTCACTAGCTTATCGATGTACATCAAAAGTAAATTATTTTTAAAACCGGTTAATCAATAATACATCGCAACATAACTAATACTAAATAAGATTCAGATACTTCAAAATCGAGTTTACAGGAACAGAAATGTTCAATAAAAGGTTTTTTATTTTATAATTACATAAGAATATCTTGATTTTTAATACCACAGTTCATTCACTCATTTCACAAACTGAAAATTTTATCTTGAACACTTTTTCTTCTGTTTGCTTCATATCTTATGGCTTTTTCTTTACTTCGAAAACTTCTTGATAAATATCTCATATGACAAAAGCAGGAAAAGTCACAAAAGGACAAATGTTTGCACTTTACTTAAGACTGACGTTAATCACTGTTCACAGGAAAATTATTTTCATTAATTACTTTTAAAATTATTTTTGTTTTGTGTTTATACAATTTTCACCTTTATCAGAAGCAAAGTTTTGCTTTTATCTCTTTTTATCAACATTTTTTGACTTTCAAAGCCCTGTAAAAAGTTTTACACATTTGCTCTTTCTTATATCTAATTAACTAAATTATTAAATTGTAAGAATAAAAAAAATTTTTTTTGTTATATTAAAAAAAATTATGATAATGTATTGTAATAATGAGTGATAGTTGTGGCAGGATCAATTGTTTGTTCGGTATTTCTAACACACCTTTACTTAAGTGAACATGATTTTTCTCAACGGCAAAAGTAATATCATTAACAATTGTGAAGTATATTTTGAAGAAATTATAAGTTCCTAATGCATGCTAATTTCTATACCGACTTTGTGTAAAAATATATTGTTACATATATTTTTTGAAAAAGTGAAAAATTATTTAAACAATCATGTTCCCCACTAATCGTTAGTACAAAGAACTTAAGAGGGATTTTTTCAAAGGATAGGGGTTGATCTTAATGGTCTTTTAAATCATGTATAATGCAGGGAACAATCAGGGAAATATGGGGTTTAAGTCTAAAGACAGTATTGAAAAAAAACATAAAAACTCGTGGGAATCGAACCCACGGCGTTCACGTTGGCTTGAGTTATACACTCCAAATGCTCCACCTGGTCCCTTAATTTCACATTTCACTATGTAGAGTGCATTATGTCGAATTAAAAAAAATAAATTGTACGTATTATGTGAATAACATTTTTCAAAATATATGTGTACAATTTCCTAGAGCAGCAATCATTATTCTGAAACTCTTTTTTTTTTTCAAATTTTTTATTTTATAACACTATTCAATCTTCAAGAGTATATAAATGTATAAGCATGAAGTGTGATACATAAGGACATAGTCTTTAAATTAAACAAAATATCTTAAATAATTCAATTTAAAGCTTCATTAAATTCAGATTTGCCTCAAAAGACGCATTTTTTTTTCTTGAATAAATAGTCGAAAATTGATTTTGAAAAATGCATGGATAAAGAAGTTTATAATGAACCAAAAGACCTGTAAATTAAGAAAGGCAGTCCTGATGAAGAAATATAAAAATCAATCTAACTACCGATATTTAATATGTAAATTATAATGGTGATGAATTAAATACATTCCTTGATGACTATGTAGGGATTTCTTTCAAGCTGCCGAACAAATTGACCAAAAAGCAGTTGCATCATGGGCTACGCATTTGCCAATAACAATATGAAGTTCAACTACTCGGCGAATAAAAGGAAGAGCTTATTAGTTTCATAAAGATGATTTTTCTTCCTTCTTATCGGACATTTATGGAATTCGTTGCAAGTTCGTTCGTAATTCATAAGGAATTCTGATATTTTCATAAAAAGCTGACGGTTTAATACACTATGGGAATGGGTGAACGATTATGCGATTGTAATTCCGTCGAAAATGAAATGACACATCACGATTTGATGTTGATTAAGTGACAATGAGTGACGATTTTTGAGAAAATAAAATGACATTTAATTTGACCATCTCAAATCAGACAAGTATTTCAGTAATTGCTTTCGGGCCCCGCAGATGAGTTTCTAATTCGTCCTGATAACGTCTTTTAAATATCTGACATGTTTTTATTCGTAAAAAGGAAATTTAAATTGGAAAAAAAACTATCTTTGCTACTTAATATATTTGACTGAGAGAGTACTTTTCTTTTATGTGTATGGGTTTTAGTTTATATATATATTCCGAAGAAAGTATTGACAAAATAAACTGGAAAGATTTGTAAAAGGGTTTTTTAAAAAACAAGGCAAGAACGTATTTAAGAAAACATTCGTGGAAAATATACAAAACAATGATTGTAAGCTTTGCAACAGGACATTCCATCAACCTGGCGGCATACGTTTATTTCTTGTCAACGTAAATACCCAGTTACATGCACCATAAGTGTCGATTTCATATACGTGTGAGCAATAAAAATCATTGTTACTTGATTACTGCAAAATATATTTTCAATAAAAATTAAAAATTTTCTTTTGAATGATAATATTTTAACTTCAGTGTTTTCAATTTAGGAATCAATGAACAAACATTCATCAGGGACGAATCTTAGATTTAATAATCCATTTCCGCCGTGTAATGAATTCGAGAAAACTATACAGGGAGTTTGAAAACTGTTGAAAAATGAGCGGAAGAAATTTGATGGGTTATTAAAAGGGAATTTTCCCGGGCGATGAAAATATTTAGTCCGCGTACAACTTTCTAAGGTTCCACGACTTTTAGCTCAAAGAAATCGTTCCTTCTAATCTTTTTAATGATGGCAGTTGCACATGATCCTGGATAATAATGGATATTAACGATACGCTGCGGATTTAAAAATGCTAAATGATTTATTTTGTTATGGGAGATGGAGGATTGTAAAAAGGGATGTCTTTCACGCGAAATAGCCCGACTCCACCAACACACAGCACACTAACAGTAGCAATAAATCTTTCACAATTTTCGTCCATTTCGCTCCGTTATACAGGGTTCGATTTAATTCCCATCTGAATTACCGTCACTCTTCTCTTGGGCTTTTTAGCCATCGGGGTGGCACATTCCATATATGAAAAATCGGTTCATTTCCATAAAAAAAAAGGATATTTGGATATTTTGCGTTTAAAAACTTGGAGTTTATTTCGAGATTCATTGCTAATCGGAAGAAGCAAGGCAAATAAGTTAATAGTTTGCGGATCGTTTAAAGGAATTTTTCCATAAAACTGGCTGACAATAAAAGTGCCGCAGGACCGAAAATCCTGCAAACAAATTATTCATAATTAGCTCGTTTATAAATAGAAAATTTTGTTAATAATCGTTTTGTAATATCATATTATTATTATGTAAATTATTGGTAAGTGAAACGCTTGACATGTACTTGAAGCTTTAAATTTTCAACTTTTTAGGTCACAAAAATAATTTTTTTTTATCCATTTTCATAAATTCAAAATAAATACAGAAGAAAAGAAAATGAATTATTAATTCATCAACACTCCAGTACTAATCACTCTCTGGAAACTTAAACATTTGGAGATTTTACTTATTTAGCCGCCCATTTCTCCTCACGATTCGTAAAAACGGATTATATTAGATTCCATCTTTTGAGGTTTAAAAAGAAAAATTTTACAACTTTTGTTTTTACGTGTCTTTGTATTCATACAGCACCAATTTAGTTTACATAAAAAAAAAACCCTTTTAAATGATGTCTAAAATAATTTTGAGATTTTTTTCCTAGTCAGGCCCTAAGGATTAGAAAAAGGTTAAATATGTTATTCTGAATATTTTGGGGTTTCTCTTTATGACTGGTTTTGAAACCAAACTATTTTCATTGAAGTGTTTAAAAATAATTTTGAGATTTTTCCCTAAGCCGTTGGGGAAGGGGGGAGATTCTTTAAATTTCCCAAATGGGGAATTGACGTGATGATTGGAATGTTTTCCTTCTTATATCATGTAACAGTTTTAGTGAAAATTCCTCTCGGGCTTCTTCCGGGGAAAAGCAAATTTTGAAAATGTTTTGCCCAAAGCAAGTTTCTTATAATATTGGCAATAAGTTACAACCCTACTTAAAATTGCTTAATTTTCATCAATTTGTGCCATGTCATTTTCTTTTTCATTGCTCTGATTCGCATATATTGCAGTAATAAAAATTTAACACTGATTATGTAAACAAAATGTAAATGCAGCTGTTACATGAAATTTCATTTTGTAATAAAAATTTTCCCTGTTTATACAAGTTAGCAAATAAATAATTTTTTAAAACGGATAATTCCGCCAAACTCGTTAACAAATAAAAGATTCCCACTGCAAAACATTATCTGCAAGAATGACTAAAAAACAAAGTTTAACATTTTTTGTCCAAGCTTTTAATAATGAACGAACCCAAATTGGGTATCTTATATGTTACGATACCATTTGTGGCTTAGTCATGCAGATCTAAGTTTTTGCAGGAAAAATTTTTCTTTCTCTGAATTTTACTTAGACGGATATATGAGAATTAAGAGTAATCTTTCAAGTCAATAAGTGAAGCTTTTAATCAATCAAAATATGAAATTTTAATTAAAATAAATATTTAATATTGTAGATCCTTATCTAGATCGAAGTGTAGTCTATCGTATTGCATACAAAATGAGGGAGACAAGAAAGAGTTGCTTAATACAATTTCTTCGTTAAAATCATATAGAAAAGAGAAAAACACCAATCAAAAAAAAATGTTGAATCCTTAGAACTATCACTATATAAATATATCTTATAAAATGTGTTCGCATTTCATAAGAAATATTCTTTTTACTTTTAACACTCACTGAATTTACAAAAATATTACGATATCAATAATTTAAAGTATTAGATAAAAAATTGATCCCCAGAGGCAAATGAAGCAACCGGTGTCTTGTGTTTACCGAAGAAAGATTTTTATGTCTCAATTTTTCGTGTTCTTGATATGGAAAATGCATTTGCTGATTTAGTAGTGCAACTGAGCTTACCAAATCATATAGAACAATTAATAATTTAGTTCTTCAAGATTTGATGTATTGAAAAAATAAATACTGCTCGAATGACCAGAAAATGAAAATGCATGTGCTTTTTCAACTAAAACCTCTGTTGACAAGCAAAATCTCTATACTTGCAAGCCCTGAACTGTGCATTTAAGCTGGAAAGAGAAGTATTAGGGCACCGGGGAGGTGAAATACTAGAATTAATATATCCATAGATCTCGGACATGGGAAAACTCTTTGAATGCCATTAAAATGCGTTATTTACCGAATTGAGTATATCAATCATTTCACATGTCGAATTGTAATTAATCTCCATAATAAAATATAAAGCACCTGCATATTTACCTTTATAAATAACCAAAAACTTTTTTTTTCAATTAGCAATGACTTATAGCGGTCGTATTTCAAAGCATTATAAATATCGGTGCACACATTTCAAATATTGCTATCTATCCATGTAAATGGTTCAATCTTTTTCGTTTTTGATTGATTTATTTACTGTTTTAGAATAAAATTTACTTTTCTGTGAATATAAAATTAACCATTCTTGTTAAAAATTTTTTAAATATTTTTTTTTAAGAAAACTTATTTGTTGTGATGTGATGGTGAAAAGCATTTTCATCAGTCAAAAACTGTAACAGAAAATCATCAAAATTTGCAATAATTCTATAATCAATTTTAGGAAATTCTGCTAAAGTCCTGATTTGTCTTTTATTTAAGAGATTGTATTTAAAATGGGAAATGACAAGAAAATTTCTTTGACTTAAAAGAACGTAAAGTTTTTGCAACCATCATAGATGAACGAACACAAAGAAGTACTTCAAACAAATATTTTGCACTCTTTTTCAACGTTTATTTACTTCATTAAAATTATGGCATTAATTTCATAACAATTTAAAATGAGAAATTTTTGTATTTAAGTATTAAAAATTAAAGTAATTCTGCATTACATAAAAATAAATGCATAATAATGCATATTAACGTTTTAAAAAATTTACAAGTTTTAATTACAAATTACTGACAATAAAATATTTATACTTTATGTTATACAAAATTATCATTTTCATAATAATTCTAATTATTAATTTGCTGAATTACGTATTGCAAGGTTGTTAATAAGGATTTAATCAAACGTCACCAAATTATTCTTTAATTTAATATTTGTTATTAAATTATTTTATATTCTTACAGGAATTCATATTTTCTATTCTTACATGTGATATTCTCTACTTACAATAGGTTCAAATTTCTTATAAGATATAAAAAAAACATAAATATTTAAAAAGTATGAATTTTTTTATTTTAAAAATTGGGAGCTTAAAAAAGTAATAACAAATTTAATACAGATATATTCGAAAATCGTCCATTAAACTCGGCACGAAAGCCTTCGTAAAAATATGCACTGATACAAATTCATCATCAAACAACAAAAAACAAGTTTTGCACACAATTATTTCTAATTTTATATATATATATATATATATATATAATAGATTGTCTTCATAATGTAGAAAATTTAAATCTAGTTTTCATGTTTTCCTCTGCTCCTAGTTTTCCAATATAAGTTAGAAAGTTTCATCCTTTTTCTCGTTTATTCACTTATATTTTGATAATAAGATAACTTTTTGAAGTTTTTTCTAGTCAGTTGGGTTGCAAATGTTTTTCCAGCCAAAAATAGAACCTATCAAAAAAATAAATCACATTAAACTAGAAAATTATTCGAAATTTAATGTATTAAATTATTATCGTTCCTTAAACCGAAAATAGCAAACTAGATTTAACAGACATATACATCAGATGTTTTCTACAAATCGGCAATTAAAGATATCCCATACCCAGGATCAACAACTCGCATTTTATCATTTGAATTGTTTTCAGATTTATAATTGTCAAACTTCTTCCCTATAAATATTAAAAGTTCAACTTGAAATTTTCCGAGTAGGAAGCTAAGCCTCAAACCAAGCATTATCCATGTTAAATCTAACGAATCAGTAATGCAGAATGTTGATCTCAAACATTAAAATTACGTAATAATAAAAATGGTTAGAATTTCAAGGATCTCTTAAAATTTTATTTAATTTGATGAATCGAACAGTGGAATCAAATGCAGAATTCCTGTTTAATATAAATCGTTTATATATTCAGTGCATAAATAAATTCGTTTTTCTCCGGGGAATCCAAGAGCGAAATTCATTTAGCAGTTTAGAGAAAATTTTCATCAGTTTTAAACCTTATCTAAATCGATATTCATTTTAGAGTATTCTCGATTGAATTTTCTTTGAGAACAGTGCAATTGAATGATGTTTGCAATGTTTAAGCTTATAATTATTAGTTAAACATATGATTTTCATTTTCATGATTCGTACAACATGAAGTATTCTGGAACAATTTTATTTAATTTATCTCTATAATCTAAAAACATGCTGCACAAGTTGGTAGATTCACATGATTGGAAATGACCGCACCAATCAACCAGGATAGTACTAGTTTCATTCATTTATTTCAAACGATATTAACAGCTTCTAGATATGGTTCATGAATTACGCAGAAGAACGTTTTATTAAATTAGAATGCCAATTAATCGGATAAATGACTTTTATGTTAAAATACGAAATCAGAGTAACATGCGTTACACATAATTGGGATATATGGTGTAAAACCACAATACACAGTCTAACTGAAAATCAAATATTTTAGGAACACTTCAAATAATTCTCTCTTAAGATGATAAAGAAATTTAAATTAAAGTCGGGATACGTTTTTTTTCATTAACATATTGAAATTGTAGCTGGATGGTAAAATAAAAGAGAATTTATTAAAAATTTTTCCAATGTCATTAAATTACCGAAAAGATGTATAATACTAAAAATATTGTACAATATTCATTTCTTTGTTTTCCATTCGATTCTTTCATTTCTATTTTCGACAGATAAGCTTCTTCTATTTCGCTTCGATGAATGTTGTTAACATAGAAGCGGATCCGACATAAAACGTAGTCTGGTCAATCAGCCCACTTTCGAATATTTGTTTTTCTCTTATTATATTCCCAATGCTGGAGTTGTTTTTTGCTCTTGCAAAATATTTGGAAAGGAGGACAATTCGGTGAAAATTTCTTATTCGAATTCTCCGAGTGATGCAGAAATAATTGAAAGCGGAAGGTGAGAAAAGCTTAGAGGAACATCTAATGCACAAAAGAAGACAAAATCTGTACATCACAAAAACAATTCGCTTTTACATGTCATTCATTTTCTCGGCAATCCACTTCTTGATAAGAATCAGCAAATGTTTTCACGTTTCGCTATTTATATAGTCACTAAATGTAAGGCTTAATTTAAAGAACCAAATAATATAAAATTCATTTAACTTCCTCTTACCTTTTTTTTTAAAAATTATTTTTTTTGTACAGTTTCTATCTACAAATATTTACATTCGCCATTTCAATTATTTATTCATTTCTAACTTAATTTTATCAAATTAAATATTCATTGCGATGCTGTGTCAAAGATTCATTACATTTCGACTGGTAAAAGGCGTCTTGGCAGTAGAAATACTTATAAAAAATTACCATATTATTTTCTTGTTATATAAATAATATTTTTTTGCTCTTTAAAGATATAATGTAAGATATAATGTATGGTTAAATTAAAAGGAAAGAGTTAGACAAAAAGGTTTGAAATGATTTAACTAGGAACACAGAAAATCATACCTTTTACTATTATTGATAAATTATAAATTTATATTATTATAATTGAATAAAAAATTATATTTTTAATATCAATTAAATTGAAATTAAATATTTAT
>JAOWBB010007302.1:0-10358 GCA_028565995.1 Ricinus marginatus
CGGTGCCCCCCCCCCCCCCACAGGGCAGAGCGTGATTCTGCATCATAAAATATTGAACTGATGAGCTTGTACATTTCATTGAAAATCAATAGGTTTGAAATTTTCTTTCTCAGTAGAAAAATTAATGATTCTCTAGCAGCAGAATTCTGAAAAAAATCCCGAATGCTAGCGAAGTGAATATGCCACTGTTACGTTTTTTGAACACATCTCTCCGTACTGTTTTTGCCCGAAATGAAATCCTCAAATGGATGTGACGTGAATCTTAGAGTTTGGTCATAATCATTCAGGATCTTTAACCGACTAATAAATGCTAATATTAATTTTATCGTCGACATTTAAAAAAATAATTGGACAGGACTAAGATGTGCGAGATAAACCTTAACCAATTAATATTGAAGGAATATTTACTCATTCTTAAACGGTTACCAATTAAATAATAATGATTGGGCCTTAAAAAAAAAAATTATTTCTCTCTTTCTGTCCTGCGGTTTTAAATTTTTCTTTTGCGTACCAATCCGGGACTTATTTTTACTTTATAAAAGCAGGTAATTTCTTGATCTGCAGGCAAGCCGCTTCGGTGCTTTGCAAACAGATGACGGAAACTGCGTCTTGCAGTGTGTGCTCTGGGTTAACTTAATGCATGGTTTTTCACCGGGATGTAATTTTGTTCTTCGGATTTCATACAATGATAACCACTGGTTTCAAAATAATACCCTACGGAATGTAGGTAACTAAAAAAAAATTCCGAAGTTCCGAGGAAAAGATCTTAATTTATGAATATTTAACATGGTTGCACGATGGTTTACTTTAAATGTCAATGTACCCATCCTTTGGATGTAAGCTCTAACATCAGTAAATTGCCTCTGGTTTCAATGTTTGTAATAAACGGAATTCTTTATGGTTGGCGTTTCAAATATTGCATTAAAAAAAAAAAAAAGGTTGATTGAGTTCATCGTATTAAACCTATTTTAAAATCTTCGTCTTCTGAATTGCACATTCTTTCTTATCACTTTTCAGGCGGTTATACCGATAAAATGTGCCTTTATGTGCATACTCTTTACTTTTTTTTGTCAATCGATAGTTGCTTTTAAAATTTTAATGCTAAACTTTTATTATCCTTGAAGATGTTAATTTTTGATGTCAGATTGGTTTAGTTATTTATGTGAAACAAAAATTTCGATCTCTCAGTTCCATTATCAAAATTTCTCTTGAAAAGTTTCTGATTTAAAAAAAAAAGAAAAAAATCTTGTTCGAAGCTAGAAAAAGGTAAAAAATTTTAGAGAAACATGCACGGATACCGAAATTTACAACCCGCAACAAGTTTGAATTGTAATTTGAATTGTAATTTTTTTGAAACGGCAAGCATAATGACGGAATCTTAAATGGTTATAAAATTAAATAAATTATTCGTTGAAGAACAATTGTCAAATCCGAAGAGTTAATGGTTCGGCTTAGGTAAAGGTAAATGGCTAAAGTAATTTTTAAGGGCAAGAAAAATGTACCGAATAAAAACTAAAGCTAAGATGTGGTGGATCTTGATGCACATTTAGTTTCGCCTAATGTATTAACTCATTACGTTCTGAATAAATTCAAAGAGTCTTTCTTATTCATTATAACATTATTTAAGTGGGCATCGAAAGTTCGCGAGATAACGTAGTCCCGGAGGTTAGCTACGAGGCTTTGGTTCAAAAAGGAAAATTGCCATTTTCAGTATAAGGAAAAAAGTCTCGGAATTATCGAATGCTGCGAAACGGGCTAAGAACTCACATCTGAAAACAGCAAAAGCATTAAACTGAAAAAGCGGAAACTGACCACTTTATAAGAGCATAAGAACGATAATAAATGTTTAAACAGCGTTTCATTCTTTGGTAATGAAAAGGAAAGGTTTGGCATTAAAACTGTCATTATATTTACAGAATAATATTTAACGTGCTATTAAAAATTTTTTTTTACAATGTCAAACAGTGTTTCATTGACTCGATTTCATCCAGAAGAGCGTAAGAAAAAGTTACGAGCAATAATCAGAAAGGCGAAAATAGATTTGCTGCATTTATGTGAGATCCCGGATTGTGTTTTGCCGCGGGTCGTTACCCATTACTATAGCATTTGTATTATAATACGCATAGAAATATAAAAATCGGCATTTTGTTTGGTCAAAACGTATCTGTTATTTTCGGTATAAGCTTTGAACTTTGGTATACAATGAAATGGAAAAAATCGAATTAAAATAATTCGATATTTAAAATTAATTAAAATAAAAATTAAAAATAATTTTAAATTTTCATTGATTCACAAGGAATTTTTATGGTGTATTTCAGTGAATATCGTAGGAACCGAAAGAAAATATATAAATATTTATGCTCCAGGTTTTGGTTCGTTCAAAAAAGCATTTTTTGAACACGGCGATTTGCAAAGCCAATTAGACTTTATATTTAATTTCAGATCTTTCATACAGTATTGATCCTAAGCGTATTTTTCGCTTTCTCAGCTAGTCGATGTTTTTCTTTAATTCTTAATTATTGGAATGTACCCGAATGTAATATTTAACACATGCAGCTGTGAAACTTAAGTGATCCAAATTATGTTCAAATTATATACTTACAAATAAAAAGATAACATTGCCTGCGTACATAAAATAAAATGTTTGGGAAGTTCAATTAAAGTTTTGTATCTCGTGCGCGGATGCAGGTTTAAAGAGTATGCCATTTGACTAATATCCTTTAGAACGCAATAAATGTATTTTTAAATAAGCATCAGCACTTGGTCAGTAAAATAGACTCGACGGCAAGTGAAAAACTTGGGGACGTTCATGCAGAGGGTGGACAAAGGCCGAACGGGGTGAGTTGCTGTTTGAACCAAAGGACGTCAAGTCTTCCATTTTATGGAAGCTCACGCAAACGGCAATCCCTCCAGGCGAATGGAGCTTCGGAAGGGATGGAACGGAAAAAGGAATATAGCCAAAAACTGACCGCCATAATGCTTCCTATCTGCTCCTAAGGCCTTTGTCCTGCTCGCTCTTCCCGGGCAATGAAAAAAATCGGTAAGTAATTTATCATCAGGTCCGGTTTCGATTTCTCCATTCCTAAGGGATTTTCCAGAACCGAAAATCGGCTTGTTCAGCACGTTCATTGTATCGCTGACGGATCATCAGTTTCCACAGGTTGGATTTATTTTCCTTCATTCATTTGTGTTAATTCGAATTTTTATTGCAATCAAAACCAAAAAGTTGGATTAATACCGGCGCCAAGGGAAAATATGCCCTTAATCAAATATCCAATTTCTTTCCGTCGCAGTTTTCACACATGAAACTCTAGGCCAGAAATTTAGAATTTAAATTTATATTTTAAATTTGCGTTCCTATTTTGCTTCAATCGATTTAGACGTAAAAAAGTATCACAGTTGATGCGTCTGCGCTTTCGTTTCTCTTCAGATGTCGATGGGGAATGTACGTTAATATATGAAAAATGATTTTAATCTAACATTAAAGGAAGGCGACGAGAGTTCTGAATTAATGAAAAACATTTAGGTACATGCACTTGGCTAACCCAAGGAAGTGGTGGCTTGTTTTGAAAACTGCGTAAATTCACTTGGGAATTAAATTTGCAGAAGATACAATTTGGCCTTACCCTTTAAATAAAAATTCGAGAATCATACGTAACAATATCCAGATGGTTTGATTATCTCAAAAAGTTTTCCGGTTAATAACGTTGCAGAATTTATTGTGCACTGTAACAACAAGAAAACATTCGCATCCTGCTTACGAGTCAGGTTTGGAATTTATGTAAACGCTAACTATTAAAAAAAAAAAGGAAAAAAAAATTGTTTTTTTGTATATTCCTCAGATTGTTATAAAATAACAGAAACATGCTCTAAGAAGACAATTCGTTTCATTTTTTACGACATTAAATTTTACTTCCACAAAATCTCCGGGTGCCGCAGTCTTTAAAAGGCAAAAGTACACGGATGGAGAACCGGAATCTACTGACTGAAGGATTGTTGAACGACGCTTTTAACGGGTGCACCCTGCACTTAGTTTTATCAAGCGTACATGCAGAACAAAATTTTTTGCTCGAACTAGACCACCAAGACATGACAGCGTTACACAGGAAAGCATTATAAAAGTGTCAAGCTCTAAAAATGTCATAAAAATATGATACTGATGTGCCTTGTATATATCACTGTGCATCGCAAATTTAGCAGAGCTCTTCTGGACAACGAGTCCACATAAATGACAGATTTTAACATTAAACTAATAAAATTTTCAAAATAGTTCAACCGTATACTTTGTTGTTGCGTTTTATTTTTATTAATTTTTTTATTTTATTATCATTAAAAGCTTGTTGGAAGTAATATAAGTTATTTTAATAGTTAAATTCTTAAACATCAATAATCAAACCGCAACGTTTTCACATTTTATTTTTATTTATAAAAGAAAAACAAAATAATTTAAATTTGAAATTACTAAAATCCAGTGAATTATGCATCTAAATTGTAGGAAAGTGATACAGGATTAAAAAATGTATTGGGTAAAATGTTTATACAGCTGAAACTCATTTAAATGGTGAATATATGTATATATTATAATACACAGATAGGCTTAATAGGTTTTTATTTATATTTTTTCAACTAAAATGGAAGTTATTAAATATCAAAAAAAATCAAATCACCTTAAGAATAAGCTTTCGGAATAATTATATAAGCAGTTGAGCTTTTTAACAAATTAACATATGAAAATAATATTTAATTTGCCTGCAAGTCTGTTGACTTTTAATAGTGTTAAAGCTGAATTAATTGATATTTAATTTGCAGATTGAGGCAAATCTGCCAATATAAATAATGATCATGAGCGTAGCGTGAGATCCTTGTCAGCAAATTCGCTTTTCTTTTTCTTTTCTTGACAAATATAATAAAAAGGTTCTTTTCGCTGTCGCGGAACCGCGAATTAATCTCGCGATGGAAGGAATCCATTTGTTCCATTGCGGCACGTTTCGCCATTAAATCAAACGAATGGAATGTAATGTAAAAAAAAAATAAAATAAAACGAAAATCTTAGCCTTTGGCAAAAGTGTGGCGGTTACACTTATAACAGACGGAAATTCAATTTGCCCAAAATTATTATTAGAACTGTCCGATTCTTTAATTGAAGGCAACACACCATCCATCAAGGGCAGCCATTGCCCTTGTAAACATCATCGCCCTGAAGAAGTTATCTCTCAGTTTTAATCCGTGCCGCAAAACGAGATTTAACATTGTTTGAAAGCTGTCACGTTGATATATGCCCAGCCCAGCTCCTTGTGGCGCACTTATAACAATACATTCTTTAGCGGAGCAATAGTTTGTGAGCTGAATCAGCTTCTGATTCATTTTCGACCGCACCCTAAAATAAATTTCCATTGTGATGAAAAAGATTGGAAAAGATCGTTCAGAAAATGGCAGAGAATTAAATGATCCATTTAATGCTGTGTAAATATAGGAAATCTGCTGGGACTCTAATGCAATATTTATCCATATACTTACGACGTTTCCTTATCCAATATAAAAACTGGGAAATCCTTCATGAGGTTTTTATTCTGAAAAATGCGGTAGAACTTGAGAAAAAGAAGTTATTTCATCTCCGCATTTTTCACCATAAATATATAATTATCTGGAGACTCGGACAATATTTTCGCTGGGATTGCTTTTTCTATGATTCAACCAAAATCAATGTTTTAATGGAAAAATTTTTTCCCCAACATGAAATAATCCAATATTGCGAAAATAATTTAATAATTTGAATATATGTGTAGATATATGATCGGAACAAGTTAATATTTTTGTCTGGTACGAATCAAAAAAATTTTTTTAGCCTTTTAGTTTTCAGTGCGCAGACCAAAATAAATTTTCCTCTTCATAAGTTTGAGGTTTTGTTTTTTTATTTATTGACTCTTCTCATTGCACTCTCATAGCACACGTTGTAGCTTATGTGTGTATTGTAATTATTTTACAAAATACTTTATGAAAAAAAAAATCACTTAATTCAAGTTATTTTATGAAATTAATAATTCTTTGCATGATCCTGCGTTATTAATGCAATTCGAAGTCTAAAAATAATATACATTTTATATTTTTCACAATGTTAAACTCAAACTTGCCTTACTTGAATCTTTGTGATTAATCAATGCTAAACGGAGGAAATATTTCGTCCTTTTTTAAATATAATCAACGCAACTGTTAATGATAACATGCATATGTATGTCTAGATAACAATTTCGGCATATTTATTTTCTCAATCATTTGCTAATTAAAATGTCGTCGGCAGTGCATTAAATTATCTCTGCTTCTTTAAGAACAATATTCTACATCTGACTAAGGCCGAACTGGAAAAGTTTTTTACGCGTAAGTTAAATCCAAATATCTACTTTAAAGAATATAAAATCGAGGGCGGAAAACACAAAATGAATATAATAATTATCAGAGCTTTGATATTGTGCCCGAGGTGAAAAGCACATGAGATTGAATTGGTGAAAATTCTCCGAAAACATAAATTATTCATATATAAATGTATTTTTTAAAAAAAAAATTGAAAAAAAACAAAGAATTATTACATCAGAATTCATTCAAAAATATAAGTATAAATAAATTAGATTAATAAATAATAATTTTTATTTTTCAAATGAAAAAGAAATAAATATTTGTGAAAAATGTTGTTTTAAAAATTCTGTTTTTGGATTCCAGCATCAGTTTTTGCAATTCATCATTCTCAACTGATATATAGATTAATGAAAGAAATGACGTGGGGTTCCTTTGGAGGAAAACCTTTCGCTTTCCCAAAGAAGTTCCAGTCATAAGCTACCATCAGAATAATAAGATTAAATTGATGTGCAATCACGAAGTTGTCACCCGGTTATTGAGGCTTCTAATAATTCGAATTTTTAAGCCGGGGCCCCGACGAAAGCTCATTTTCGGCATGAAAAGCATCTCCATCGCCTGGTTAATCGCGGATCAACTTGAAATGAAGTTTAAAATTTTAATTTCTGCCGTACAAGGATTTGGCGTATTTTCTTACATTGCCGTACAGGGAACAAGAAAAGGAAGCAAATTCATTCCGTGCGTCAGCAACAATTCATCTCATTTTGGATTACTGGGTTCTTATTGTCTCAGCTCGTCATGCATTCGCATATTCAATTAGACGGTTGATACAATTTGTTGAATCGTTTCAGGGGAAGCTTTCCAATCGGAAAAGTCGCAAACCTGGCCAACGTGAGCGCTTCATTCTCACGAATTCGATGCTGTGCATCGCTGAAAACCAAGCGTCCAACAAATTTTAACGTTGAAGCTAAATTTGTTATCCACACACTTACAATTCCACTTGTGAAACTGACGCAGTAAACCTTAGTTCGTATTTTTTTTTTTTTCTTACTGATCGAACCCTCGAGAAAGGGATAGACCTCCACCAGTGCGAGGCATACCTGTTCAGTTGTAACCGAATGGTGGACGCGGAAAGGCACTTATTAATAGTTGTTTCGAGCGGGATGGAAGGATGGTCGAGATTAAAGAATAAATCAAAAGCCGCTGTTTCATTCTGATACAAAAAACAATTAATCCCCTCGCAGCATTTCTTTGCAGCCCATCATCACACTCAATTTCAACGATCCGACACTCAAATTGGCACCTTTTGCGGATTGCCCTTCGTGGTGATTTTCGAAGTCGTGAAAATCGAAATCCTCGCGAGATCTCGGATTGATTTGCTGAAATGGCAAATTTCAATCGCCCAAAATTAAATCAATCTGCGTTTGTGCCTTCATTTATTCGGATGAAAAGTAAATTTTCAGCTTCCCGATCATATTTATATAAAACTTGAGCCCACTGATAAATACAGTTGGAACAGCACAAGCTACGTAAAGCATTTGAAATAATCTTCTTCTCCCTTTTTTTTTTTTTTTTGATAAATTACCATGTCTTCGAGTTTGTTTTTTTGAATTGTATTTATATTATACAAATAAAACCGCTTTTTTAGCTTCAAATGTTCAAGTTCTACAAAAATTCAAAGCCAAGCATTAATTGTTTTATTACATAATAGAAATATCTTTAGAAATTAATACTTAAGTATTAATTCTCACAAAATTTATATATTATTATAATTATATATAATTTCTCACAAAATTCTTCAGGAGAATCTTATTTTTTTTTTACATATAAAAAATATCCATATAAATATTATATAGGAATCACGTTTTCAGTTCTTACACCTTACATTCTTGTACCTTCCTAATTTATAAATAATAATATATGAAAATCGATGAAATGGTCCAACTTCTTGTACTCCGAGATGGAAAGTTCCAGAATTCTTCGCGCGTTTAATTGTACCGTTTATTTATTAATGAAAAGCAACAATTTAAACCAAAAATTTATAAATATACAGAAAAATAAATTTCAAACTTATTTCCTGTGACAGAAAAAAAAAAGTGCCAGTGTTTATTGAGAGATATATTCCAATTAACCCGCAAATTAATGTTTTTCAATTTCACACAATTTGCCCGGTAATTTGTTTACGAAATAATCGTTTCAAGTTAAATAAGCCGAAAAATTAAGGAACCCGAAATCAATTTAAAAAATATTAATTATTATTTTCATTAATTAATAATCTGTTCGTGATATGAAAAGATTCCGAACAAAAAAAAAAAAGATCGCCCATTAATTAAACCGAATGAATAATGCATTCAATTTACCATTAGGAGTTAATATGATTTGACTTGATTTTCAAGTTTCAAATTTTAAGGAATCGTTAATGGACCTTTTTTTGAAATTTCGGAATTGCTTGCACTTAATATTTAATATTTCATTTCACAAACATCCGAACGCGTAAACATTCCATCTCGCTATGAAAAAAGCAACATTTTGTACAATGTCACGACTCCCGCTGTGTGTTCGACCGTGCCCCGAAACCCAAAATCCTTATAATTTTCTCAATTTACGGTAACAAACCAATGCCAACCGCTGATATTTTTTATTTTTAACCCATGTTAAATAACGGTGATTTTTAGTACGTTAAAAACCGTCCCACATCCTAAATCCGGGGTATAAATCCTTTTGTGGGTTAATTCATTAGTATTTATGGAGCGTAATCACTTAATAAGTGTCTGTACGTGAATATCTCGTGGGATGCTACAATTTTGCCGCTGGAATAGCACGCTAAAGTGAATTCCCCACAATTATGATCCCATCTCCAAATGGATTATTCATTCAACGTATAATTACGCTTTAATTGTTCTCGTGTATGTCTCCGTATCTTCGATGCATAATTGTTACCCTCAAACTTTTTTACGGCTACTCGAGGCAGCCCTTTTTTCATTATAAGCGAGATTCTCTTTTTAAATTATTTATTGTTCTGCCTTTCGGCGCTACCGACATTTTTCATCGGGGCACTTCTTAGCTGCCTTCACTCTTATTTCTTCACCCATGCCCTTACAAATATATCATTATCACTTAGCTATGGAAGTGCAACTTTAGGAAACTATTGTGTAATTAATGTAAAACAAATTTCATTCTTGATATTTATACCTTGTACACCGTGATGAGAACTATCGCGAGATAACATCCCTTTAAGGAGCGAATAGCAGTAATTATATGATGAAACGTAACTGACTGCAAATCTGGGTTTCTTCACATCCTGGGCTCGCGATTTTACCGGTTTTTACGATTTGAAGAAACATAACATTAGACAAGATTGTTCCTGAAGCAGCATTTCTTCATCTTCTTCCATCCAGCGTGCTGCCGTTAACAATATCTGCTTTATTTTGATTGCTTTTTCCAGGTCAAAGTGGAAAAGGCCGTCAATTTCATTTTCTGAAAGTGTAAACGTTCACTTTAGAAAAATCCAAATTGTGAGCAAGTCTGCGAAAGATGCATTTAAGTGTATGCGATTTATTGTTGTGCTGTGCCGAAGAGTGAAAATTATAAAAACAATGGCTTAATCCCGGTATTTTTTTTTTTTTTTCACTTTGAAGGTACTAATTATCGCTCAATTCTTGCGCCGAAACAATTCATCGCACCATACTCGCGATTTCCGAACACATCGAATGTTCTAAAAGACACCAAATTAAAAAAAAAAAAAAAAAAAGATGGAAAATACACACATTCACTCCGTAAAATTCAGCAAGAATTTTCCTGGCCCGAACGATCTCGAGACAATGCGTTCGTGCGTTCGAGTGCAAGTGAACGAAGAACAAATCGGCGAATGTGATTAATGCAGCATTAGGAAAAGGTTGAATAATGGCTTTCTGATAAACATGAACATTCCGGGCCTTTTGGTTCTCTTTTAACCCAACTCTTTATCCTCTCAAATGGGAAATGAATCCCAAGCCCCCATCCCCCTCCCT
>JAOWBB010007304.1:0-10356 GCA_028565995.1 Ricinus marginatus
TGCCGAAATGCAGATGCGATACTAACTAGCGAGCTGTTAAAGTCAATAGAATCATTTACATTAGACTTAGATTGTAAATGCTATGGACATGACATCTAATTTTAAGGTTTAACTGGTGGAAATGGAAAAACATTTAGGTCTGTAAAAGTGTAATAGATTAATCAAAGTTAAAGAATTTAAAAATTATATTGATGATAATGTTAAGCGAAAAAAGCCAAAAACTATTGTTTAAGTCAGTTTGAATAAAGATAAGTAAACGTTGACTGAAAATGTTTACCCAGATTATTAATGAAAACAAATTATGAGGAAAAAAAATTATGAAAAATTCATTATTTTCCAATGTTCTTTTACAGCAAATTGTTTGATTTAATTTTTTTTAAAAATCAAAGAAAAGTGTGTGTTAATTTAAGCAGGAGCTCGTAAAAATATTGTGCATCTTTTAATGCATATTTCTTTTCCACCTGATCAAATTATATAAAATTATTTATAGAATATTTTACATTAATAAATAATTCGAATCTAAAATTCTAAATTTTTGATATTATCACTATCTTTATATAGAATAGTTTTGACAGACGTATTTTAAATTTGAAATTTTTAATTTATGTTAATTAGTTAAAATAATAAATATTTATATTAAAACCTCAATTTACAAATACATAACAAATGCAAAGAAAAAAAAATACGTGTATCTTTTGAATTCGACTTCTACAATACCGCATAATAATGCTAATATACAAATTCCTTATAATATAAAACTATCAGTATAATTATTTTAAAGATTTTTATAATTCCAAAGAAAATTCTTTTGCAACAGAGACTATAAAACACATCTATAGACAAGAAGGTAAATATAAAATCTTTTACGTTTTACAATACAAATAATAACTTATATTTTGGACTTAAGTATGTAAATTTGACCTATAAATAAATTAGCATTTAAAGAATTTAAAATCAAAAACTAATTATATTGAACGCATCTTTAAATTCAAATTGAACAAAAGGCCAATTCAGAGTTTAAAGCTACCCTCAGCTGAATTTATTCATGATTGTTTTAATATCACTTTGTGTATGCATCGGTCCCTCATGTTTTATTTTTAACTTCAAGCGAAGGGCCACCGGCCTTCATAATGTATTGTCTTATAATTCATTCAATGAATAAGTAGATTTATTTTGAAGATTTACCATTTGTGGAGAAAATGTTTTGAATCAACGAAAGTAATTTGCAAAAACTACATGTACCTACTAAAATAATTAATCCATAATAATTGATAGACAAATCTTTTATACATTGTATGATATTATGTAATTTTATTAGTTTTAATTTCATGTAGATGTTTGAAATTATAAAAAAATTTTCTTAATAATTATGAATTTAATTTTTTTTCACGATTAATAGTAATTCAATATAGCAACTGAATATAATATAATAGTTTTTTGATTAAATACCATCAATGAGTCAGAAAAGCTATTTAATCCCGCAATTTCAAAAACATTTCCTGTGTAATACATATATACTTCATTCTGTGTACCATTTAAGACATGCATTTAAAAAATATTTTAAAATTCTCTTTAAAGAGATATCATTATGTGATTACTTAATATTGAAAATAATTTTCATATTTCTTGTATTGTATGGCCACAAAAAAGGGAAGAGAAAAAAATTTACCTGAACATAAATATCATGAAACGATACGAATAGATATCTTTTAGGATCTTTTAGGATTATTTGAAATAAGTATCGCTGCATTCAAAAAAAAAGACAAATTTTATTAACTTTTAAAAGCTGGTTCAAATGTGGAATAGAATTTAAAATAAATTAAGCAAATTATTTACATAAATTAAACGTTTGCTTAAATACCGTGATTTTAACAAAAATTAGTTCTGAATAGACATATTAATTTCAAATTAAACGAAATGATAATATTAAATAAGAAAAATTTTCAGTATTTAGAATGAAGATATTTAAATGAGGTTAAAAAAAGATACGCAGTAATAAGAAATAAGACTTTGAAAGGAAATTATAACAATACTGAAGAAATACTTAAAATGGACGTTCTGATAAATTCGTTTTTTCCGGTATTTGACTTGTAATACTTAGTTTATTCCTTCTAATTTTAATCGACGATAGAACTTAAAAATTAATATAAATGGAATATTCTTTTGCAAATGGTTCTCATCACGAGAAAACAAATTTACAAATAAAAAATATCTTTGTAAACGAATCCATAAGCTATTTACAACAGCTGGTAACAATAAATTTTGCGTGGCTTCTGTTATATATGGTTCGGTTAGTTGTAATAAAGCAATAGCTCAAAGATTTTTAATGACGATGACACATCCAATCAAGGTACATTTTAAAACATAAACTGACAAATCTATTGCGTCAAAAAAAAAGTTCCATGCAGCAGGGGAACATTGGGGACTGAAAAGACAGCGGAGAAATTATATAAAAACAAGTGCAAGATGTTTTCATGGAAATGTCTTCCAAAATATAACATTTGTTCTTTTCATGCTTGTTTTATATGCTTGTCGGTAGGAATATAATTTTTTTTTTGTTATAAGCATTATTAATTTTGTCTTTAAGTTATGCGCAAAATATGATTGTGAAAATTGAAATTCGTTTTGAAAAATTATGTTTGGAACTGATTGATTCGTATTTATATTGATTCTTATGAAGGGTAATTATAGGTTTGGGTAAATAGTTTTGGTTTACGAAATTTTGGAAGGCAAATATCCGCAAGGAACAATTAAACGAAACTGAGGTTCCACTTTATTTAAAACGAGAAAAGTTTTAAATTATGTAAAAGTTTTTATACTTACTTCATTTGTTTTACTATGGTACTCTTTCCAGATTCTCCGGCTCCTGAAAGAAAATTATAATTGCGATTACTTACAAATGTAAAATTAAATAGACCTTTTAAAAGGAATTTGGAAATTTAGTTTAGAATAGCTGTTTTAATGAAAAAAAATATTCATCTGAATTATAATGTTATCTTTCAAATTTTCATAAGGAAAAAGTTTTACCTGTGAAAACATGTTTTATCTCTATAAAAATATTTCCTCCAATTAAAAAATTGGGAAAACACTAATATTTGTATATGTAGACATTTAAAAAAATGTCTACACAAATGGCAACTTTACTTTTAAATTGGAATCATTATTATTATATTATTTATTAATCACATTACCATTTGCCATATACGAAATTTCTACCTGGAGTTAGTAAGTAACTGAATGATAGCGAATACTCCGCGACATCAATATAATATATCTTAGTCAATATAAGGATCTAGACATAAGTAAAACAGATAAATATTGATAGTTATTTCACTGCTTAATGGTGATTCATAAAAAAGAAATTTTTTGATAAATGTGTGCGGTTACGATAATGTTACTTGACATAAATTCGTTAGCTGGCATCATTAACTCTCTACCATTTGTATATTTTTACTTCTATCTGTGTAAGTAGTAAATACGAAAAATTGAAACATGACCAAAGTTATTTCTTTTTCGATTAGTTTAGAAAAAAATATTTCCAAATACCAAACTATAAAAGATGTAAAAACCTGGATAAAGAAACATGTAATTCATGATAAAGTGTTTCTTTCAAAAAATTGATCCTAGCACATTGATAAGGTTGATTAATTTTAGTGCAAAAGTTATTCAGGTATTATTTATACATATAAAAATTATTTAGTTATACCCATTTGTATAAGGGTATAAATGAATGAAGAGTTCCACAAATCTCAGAACATTGTCCTCATTGTGATTGGTTCATAAAAAACCTTGATTTAAACGACCTGGATTAGCATCGATCTTTACACTTAAAGCAACTGTTCATGAATGAATGACATCCCATTTTCCAATTAAAACCTATCAAGATTTTTACAAAGAAGAAATTTAATAAAATCAATATCTTTTTGGTATAACTCCCAAAAATTATGGTTGGATATTCAACAATAAATGCAAACACTTATTTATTTGTAATAATTGACAACAACTTTTGGTACGAGCTGAAGAAAACCGTTCTTTCAGGGATGTTCTCCTGCTACAGAAAAGTTTATTTCTTGCCGTATTAGGTTCAAACATCTTTGGATACTAAAATGAGGCTCTTTTGTCTAGCAATATATGTTCTTGCTGTGATTCCATGGAAGTATATTCTAGTAATGTTAAAAAAAGTAAATGCAGAAAATGCAACAATTTCTGTATAGAATAACAGTATTTTGAAAATAAATTCCGAATAAGACATTAATTCAAAATAAATTTATAAAAATTTTCTTTTTTGTGTTCCCTCTGTGTAATTTTTAAAACTTGCAGCATAGTTGTTGAAAATCGGATATATTACGTTTAAAAAAAATGATAAATTTCGTTTTAAAACGAAATAGAATCATGATATCGCATTAGGCCTATACTTCATAGTCTAGGATTCTATACCTCATTGCCAGCATTCACAACTTCAACGGCATTTATGAATAAAATTTCACTGTGATTTGAAAACTGTAAACATTAACGGATTATATTGGGCATATAAGTGAGGGTAGCGTAATGCAAACAACACGAGCCTTGTAACCCGATAATCCGTGCCATCTATCATAAAACTCCAAGGATTCATGACAACAGTCTCCATTTGCTCTCTTTAAAATCATATATATTTTTTTTTCAATATTTGCTTCCCAGCAAAATTTTCTCTACTACCACATTCGTTGAACATATTAACACAATATAAAAGTTTGGAAAATTTTTATAATTCCCATATTCTTTATTATCTTATAGGAGCAAGTTAATACTTTTACAAATCCTCTGAGAGTGACTAATGTTCAAGTTCAATAATTATTCAATAACAAGTCAAAAAGAAAGTAAGAAAAAATAACGTTTTTCAACTTTTAGTCAGATAAATTAATGTTATGTAAAAATTTTTCTTATAAACATAATAGTATTCATTTATTAAGTATTTATCCTTGATTATTCTAATTTTCCTTTTACATTATACGTTTAGACAGTTTTAATTTAAACATGTAAATTTATTATTCTAATGCATTGGTCATCATTCAATTAGAAGTAGAAAGAATGAAATAATGCAAAATTTATATAAACATATAGCATTATCATGTTTAAAATATACTGAATAGGTAGTTTATATAGTAGTTTTAATATTTATATAAACCACTTCCTATATACATATATATGTAACATTTCCGGACATAATTTATCTTGTTGACGTAAAGATCAGAAAATATTCAATATCTGATATAGGATTATATTCTCTTCAATAGACATGAGGTATATGCTAAAAATAAATTTAATCGATTATTTTAGACCGCCGATAATATACACGATCTGCTTTGCGTTAATTCGAAAATAAAACATTGAAGATTTTAAAATTTAAGACATGTAAAAAGAATAGAATATGAAAATCTCAATAGATTAAGAGAAAAAATATGAAAATAAATGAAAACATATATATAAGGGAAAAAATTCTAAACTAGACGCTGTCTAAAAATATATGTAAACTTTAAAGTGAAATTTCGTTAATTCTTTAAAAAAAAATTAATTACTTTATAAGTTAAAACTATAAAAATAACATTCTTTTGTATGACAAATGTGCATACTAAATAATAAAAGCATTACTAAATATAAAGATTTTTCCTCATGTCCTCAAAAATCAATCTTTAAAAAAATTTAATTCGTAAATTATGTGAAAAAAAAACCCTGTGAAATTTGGACAATAAAAAAAACCCTGGAATTTACATTCCTAATAAAATTTGGGTGTGGTAGGTTTTGAAAACTGTGGAAAGCTTTTATCTCCCATATGGCAGGCAAACTTATAACAGGACGGATCAAGTAAATCAATATTAAAAAAGACCCAAATTTTTTCCAGTGCACATTCATACCAACGATAGAAACCGGAACTGATAATTAAAATTTCATATTTTTTATGCAAAAATCAAATAAAAATTAATCTCTACAGTATTACAAAAATAGATTTCTCTGAGTTTTTATAGTTTTTATGAAACATTATTTATTATCTTTGCAATTTTTTTCGAAGATCATTATAATAAAAGTTAGACAACTAAAATATAATGCTAATAATACACATGTTTGTATTCAAACGGAAAAAAAGATTATTAAGAATTATTAAGAGATTCGAAAAAAGAAGTTATAAATTTTTATATATTTGATATTGATTTGGTATTGATTTAAGCAAAATTTTTAAATGGTAACATATAATTGTCGTGATATCATTTAATATTTGAGATCTGTTTTATTATTTTAAAATAGTATTATTTTTACTCAGTGAAAGAAAAAATCACTGAGAAAAACGAGAGATATGATGAAGTGACGCAATATGCGCACATGAAAAGATTCTGAAATGAAGGAAAATGAAATATGATTTCATGGGAAAAGTAGTAACAATAATATAACACGAAAAAGTATAAGCAATTATTAATCCTTATAATTATTTTTGCCCCAAATAAGTATCTCACATTTTCAAAATGTGAGATTTTTCAAATTATAACAATTTCCTAATGCAAAACAAAAATAAAAAACTAAAATTAAAAATGTGGTAGTTATTATTCGTCATTTGTCGTTTTCTGTTTCCTGATAAACTGAAATAAATTATTTTAAGAGTAAGGAATCTAACAATAACTTCAAAAATCACAGATCATTTCATAAAAGGATGAACTAAAGAAATAATCAAAATTGTCAAAACTATTAAATCGAATGTTAATGAAATTTTAGAAGGTATTTATTTGATTCACCTTTTTTAAAATTGTAAATTACATTAAAGTAGCAAGGAATGTAATAATTTGACATAGGACAATGCGTTATAAGATTTTCTATTTTAACAAAGAAGCAATGTGGAAAGTTCTTTCTTTCGTAATCAATTTGCACTTCTAGACGAGAATTTTAAAACTACTCAGAGTAGTCAACTTTAAGATGTATTAGAAACTGATTCTTTTTTATATATTTAAATCCTGAAGACGATATTTTTATCATAATTTCGCTTTTTTGGAGAAGACTTGATAAATAAGAATAAAAATCACATGCACAATATAAAAGTAAGCAAATTGTTTTACCATTAATATCCGAAAAACCTTGACACTGGGAAGTCTGCGACACATGTTGCTTCCATCCACAAGTTGTTCAACTGTATACAAAAGGGGTAAATAATGTTGATTCAATGTTTAAGACTTAAAGTTGAAAACTACAACCCTAATACGCTTCGTCATTTGTTTCATATAAAAATTAACTTATGATTATACCATTATTTTTTATACTTCATTATTTCTCTTTTATTTATTAAATTCAAGCATTTAAGAAACTGTATAAAATTTTCTTAAGTATATGTAGTGTTCTGGCTTTCTTACAACTTTTTACAAACATTTGCAAATATAATTTTTTAAGAGAGATTTAAAAAACCTTTATGGGAAAATTAAATAACAATGTCAAACTGTTTAAAGTATACAAATCCAGTGTTTCGAATCTTTATTTCAACAAAATTAACACTTTAAATAAATGGGAATTAATATGAAAGAGAAATCAAGAAAATAAAATATTGATTATTAAATAATATATGTTATTTAACAAAATTTCGAAATAATTTAAATTGGAGGAACCAAGTAATCAAAAAATTTTCGTCCAACATTTCGTTACTTGCTTTGTACAATTATTTTCAGAAAATTTTAATATAAATAATAAAATCCTTACAATTTGTAATTTAACAACGACTATGGAAAAAAAAAGAATTAGGAAAACCATAAATTTTCCGAAAAATATATTTTGAAAATAGAAACAAAGCTTAAATTTTAACTAGACAGATACTAGAAAAAACACTGTAAACTCCTCCTTGTAACAAAACCGAAATATTTACATTTCCAAAGAAAATTTAGCCTCAAATAAATAATGTCAAATAATGCAATTTCGATTTTTAAAGAAAAAATAAATTGTAATTTACTAAGCATTTAAATTTTATCTCCATTTAAGTATAATTTTTTCATCAATTAAAAAAGGTGCTTTTTTCCAGTTACGTGAAAGCGTAAACAATTATGTATCCGAAATATACAGCTCTTGATATTTCATTCCAATTGATGCTGATTTCGTGTAATTATAATCATAAATTATTTTCTGCATTATATTCTTTTTTGTATAATTTGCACACGTTTAGTACAAGACTTGATATTTTTCGTAAGCAAAGATATCATAAAGGTGTTAAATCATTAAAAAAAAATCTCATTTTACTGCGAACAGTAAGTTTCCCAGCAGACAATTCAAAATAAGAATTAAAAAAAAGTTAAACAACATTAACATGGATTTGAATGAAATCTCAATATAATTCTAGTCTTCTTCAAAACTATTTTTTCAGGTATAACAAATTTTTAAATAGCTTCAGATTTAATCTGAATTATAACAAAAAATTTAGATTAAAATATTCTGATTCCAGGCAAAACATGGATGACCTTTAGGATAGCCGAAAAAAGTAAATAACAAAGGCTCTGGATAATAGCCCAGGATTTCATGGTCCTACAGGAAATTTCACTTCATCTCAATACCTTTGTCAATTCTCTATAGATCCTAATTTTAAGACTTAACGAGCTATAAACTCATTGAGCATTTTCAATTATACTTTAGGAAAATAATTAATATCATTTTCACTCAGTCCTTTTTAGATATCTTGCAAAGTTCACGGACTATGAAAATAGTCAAGATAATGCGCTTTAAATCACATTAGACCATGTAATAAAACGGACTTCATTTTAATATAAAAATTACTATTTCCATAGTCCAAAATTCAAAGACTCGATAAATCTGGATTATGGCAATCCTGTATAAGATTAAAATATTTTTACTGGACTTAAATGAGAGCAATGCCCCTTGTTTCCCAATTTCCTTTCACAACAGCTTACAGCTTACACAACAGCTTAATCAACAGCAGAATAATTTAAAAGATAAAGTTCGCGGATGCTAATAAAGTAAAAAGAGGGGAACTGAATTGTAGATTGTTATACAATTGCTGAAAACATCCAATTCATTAAATATTGCATTATTAAAGATTATTCGGACCAAACATGACAAATATTTTCTAGCAGGAAGTTGAACTTGTATTACTTTTTTATGTTTTATATCATCATAAACAGAGTTTTGGTGTATAAAAAAAGAATACGTTACATTATCAAAATTGCTTTCATCAGTGGACCTGTACTGAATCTTAATAATTAGGAAGTCCTTCAAAAAGTCGTGAATAAATACAATACATAGACATTGTTTAACAAAAAAATGACAAATAAATTAAGACTTAAAGGTCACATAAGTACCACCTAAAGTAAAGATTAAGAAACTGATCTACATGCCAAAAACTGTGATATAGTCCACGTATGTTTAACACTGCAATATATAATACATGCAACAGCCAAGAGAACATGATAAAAGCTCCCTTAACGTTATCATATTACGGGTATGTCTTTAATATGGCGGACTATCACGTTGTCCGTTCTAAAGTAACCTGAATTTTCGAATATCGAAAAAAAAGGTGCCACATACAATGAATGCAAAGATATTTCTTAACAACAAATACCTAAACATATGCCTTTTTGATTATTTTTCAGCATAATATTCGAATAAAACGAAGTGAAATGAAGTCCTTGGAGAAAAGGTTAAATTACGGCCTGCGTCACTAGCTCCAACATTTACACCCATATAATGAGCAATCATGTTTTTCTTGCATATGCATGGAGATGTACTAAAGTGAGGTCGGAGATTCGTATTACAAGTGTGCTAAGTGCACTGATCAACTATTAAAGAATAGGCAGTGTAAGGACAAGAAAACATTTCAAAGAGTAACTAGAACAGCTCAAATTAAAACCTGTACTCCCTTTTCATATTGTTCGTAATTCAAGCTTATAAATTCTGTGATCTAAATTTTTTTCCCAATACAAACCAAATTTAATTTTAAACTCAAGAATATTGGATTTCTGTTAACAATTTTCAAAAGAACAATTTAAAAATGAATGCCCCGAAAGAAGGAAAATGATAAAATGTTTAGTAATTTGACATTGAGATACTTTGGTAACACAGACGGGAATACTGAATCTAAACACCTTGAAGACTGACCATAGGAAATTCGCGGAGAATACCAAACAAGCTTCGAGGGTCGCAATCCAAATTCGTCCTCGTTCTCAATGTCCAAAATCAAAAATTCACTCCTTGAAACTGAAACCCTAAATATAGAGAAAGGAGAGTGCGAAATGAAACCAACAGAATATTTTTCGACTTCTCGCGCTACTTTTGGATTTGTAATAGCAATGTGAGCGAACCCAAGGCAGCGTCGCGTCACGGCTGCCGGCATTGTCAGCG
>JAOWBB010007305.1:0-10354 GCA_028565995.1 Ricinus marginatus
TTGCTTATAATTTAAATGTCAAGATATGTTACAGTTTCCTATTCTTAATATTTGTTAAAGAAACTTCCTTTTAATATAATGTAACCATTTAATTACATTATATTAAAGTAAATTTCTGTTGCATTGTACATAAATTAAATTATTGGATATCTTCAGATACTCATAATTTTCTTTAAGCTTAATTTAATTTTTACATGTACATTAATTTTATTTTCAGTACAAAGACCATATAACTAGTAAAATAACTATTATAAATTTAGTGTTTTGTTACATTATAACAATTAAATTATTATAATTTACAAGTTAATGTTACATATGCAAAAGAACATATCGCAATAATCAAAGAAAAATATATCAGAAAATTATTTTTAGGCCAAAATAATAGTTAAATTAAAACAATTCTCTACAACTAAATCATGCTTGCTGTTAAATAACAAATGTAAATGGCTTAAAATAAGATAGATTTACCTGGCTGTTTGATCAATAGTGGTAACATCCACATCAGAATCAGATTCACTACAATATTCAAGTATTTTATGTAGTGAATTGTTTATTGAGGTTGCATTAATATCTACAAAAGGATTAAGGCACGTTGTAGTAAGAACATTTCCCTTATCTGACGTAACTTCCTGTCCCGAAGATGTATTTTCGTTCTTTTTATCTTCATCTAGTTGATTTACTTTTTGTACTTGATTCTTAGTCGCATCTGGGGTCTTGACATAATGCGAAATGCTAGAAAGAAGTCTTTCCACACTCAATGGAGGCTGCGGAGTACCCCGATGCTTCTGATGCCTGAATTGAATTTGTCTTATATGCTCCGAGCAATAGCTTTCCCTTCGTTCATTTTTGTCTGTTTTCGGAGCGGGTAACGGACATCTTCTCCCTGTTACTGTATAAATATAATTGCATTGCTTAAAACGAGCATTTTTATCATCTAATATATTACGAACGCAGAGTGAATAATTTTCTAGAAAGGGCTGTGAACAATTGTAACTCTTATACCCGCACGGCTCATTAGAATATTTCAGTAATGGTTTTTTAGAGGAACTACTTCTAGAAAAGCGATAACTCATTTTGAATTATAAACACTGCACTATAAACAACTTGACTGAATGTTCGTCATTAAGAAGAAAGGAGTCGAACTGCCAACATTCCAACATTTAAAGAAAAAGTATCTAAATTGACCGCGAAAATTTCCTTTGTTGAATGTATTTAAATTTTTTTTTAAAATACTTTTTGTTAAATTTCATCATAGATAATTATATCAATAAGTAGTTTATGCAATTTCTAGGTAAAAATAAATATGACAAATTCTATAGTGAATTAGATGAAGCAAATGGAGATTTATTAAGCAACAACCCATAATCGAAATTGTAGCAAAAATTTCTCATAAATGGGAAATGAATGGCCTTGCCTAAATTGTGAAGTATGATTATTCACAAAATCTGATACATTTCGTCTAATAGTTCCCATAATTATTAAAATTTTTTTAAATGGTATCCACAGAATGTGAGACTCTTTAATTTATTGGTCTGACAAATATTTAAGTTCACTCAAAAGATTAGTAAATATTAATTGTAAATGTATTTGCGAAATATTTCTCTTCAAGTATGCTTCGATACTGAAGGCCTTTCCAAGAAAATAGACTTCATTATAATTTTAAAAAATCCTTTAAAAACTTTTAAAAATGATTGTTTTTTCAATCATGTTAAATATAATTAAATTAAATTAAATATAAATAAATAAATAAATTGTTTTTTCAATTTATGATTTCCATACTGCTGCACAAACTTAAAACTAAAAACTAAGAGAAACAAGTGTTCATTTTATTTCTTAATTCTTAAAATTTTTGTAAAAATCACAATAAAATTTTGTATAAATATAAAACTATATATTGACAAATTTTCAGCATAGACAATATTGGTCAACGATTTTAATATCCAAACGCAGCTGCTGCAGTGATAATTGGCATCAGCAATTTATATTACATTATCTCCGGTTCTGAGGCTGCACGGGTACATTGAAAGAATAAAAGGATTTATTTTCAACTTAAAAATGAAAATTATAACACGGAGAAGTTAATTATGATTTATTTTAATAAACTAAACATGGTTTTTCACGTTATTAATATTAGCACATTGGAAAAAGAAAAAAATTGATGGTAAACTTACAATAAAGAATAAGTAATATTGATTTTCATTATAAAAGATAATTAGATATTTACAGTTTGGGGTACTGAAATAATTTTGCAGCAGTTAATATTCAATAATACTATGTTGTAATCTGTAAATTTTGCAATTGCTCTTTCCCATCGCAAAAGAGAATATAACCCGATTAAGCCCAGGCAGTAACTGACAAAATCTGATTTTAAGAAGAAACATAATGTAACTTTTAATGGCTTAAACGGAGTTTTTTATATTCAAAGAGAAAAACATTCGAATCTTAAGCAAGCATTTAAAAGTTGATGTTTATAATTTATGTTAATAAAATTCATAAAATGTAAAATGGAGAGTGAATTATACTTATTACTATGTCATTATTATTATTAATTGTGTTATATAATTAGACATCGCCCTATTCGACGTAGTGGTCAACACCGGTGGCTGAGAGGAATTTCTCCGGTCGATTCTTTCGGCATGAAAATTTTCTGATCAATTTGTCCGTGTGGTATTGCAGAAGCTGTCACGATAGGCAATTAGCAGTCCTCCATCCAAATCTATTGATGGTTTACATGTTCGGCAGAAAGGAAACGGAAAACGCCATGAGCTATCAGATTATGCTCGATATCATCTACCATCACCAGCTTCGACATTCTGCTTACTCCTTTGTTTTTGGGTACCTTCGGCGGCGTCCGGGGTCACGACTTCATCTGCAATTCAGTCCTTGCGTGGTTAGTTGTCCTTCTACGAGCAAGAGTCTTTCGCTTTCAGCTGTACCTTCCGGATTTTCTGCTAAACTCGCCGTTCATATACCTCGACAAACTAGACTGCTTCCTGTTCCAGAACTCGTTCTTGGTCTTGGATTGCTATTCTTACGAGAATCTCGCATCCGCCGCGCAAACCGGGAACGAGACCGGGAAAAAAAATTCTCAGTTACTGGACCTATGACATCGGAGAAGGAATATTAGATGTGAAGGCGGTAGTCAGTGACAGGTGTAATATCATAATTTTGGGTGAAAGAAACTTGTACAACGTCAGCGACAGCAGAAAGGCAATATTCACAAAGAAACTGGAGTTCAGGCCGATGGCATGCCATGCTTTTGTGACTGCGGAATCTAAGAAACTGATCGTGCTTGTCGCCTTGGACAGCTATTTGCTGAACATCTACGAAGATACCTTTTTGAAGTGTCTATTAAAATCGATCTACTTCCCGTTTTCGTCGGCAGAATTTTTCTGTCTAATTTATACGAAGAAATAATTATGTTGTCCAAAAATGGTTACCTGCAGTATGTCTACCTTGGCACGCATCCTTCGATGTAACTGATGCCAACGATTAAGAATTCGGAAATAAACGTTTCCGAGGTACATATACGCCAACGGCATTCCTTACGTAATCAAAAAAAAAGGCATATTGCCGTTGACTCTATTACTGTGCAGAGCGAATCCAGCGAAGGAAGCCGAGTACAAACTGACGGTGCTTACCAACAAGACTATTTGTCCTTTGAACGTAATACTTCAAGAAGAAGAATTTCGAGAATCAATTCATCGAGTGACCTTATTTTCAGTGGATTCTCTTGGAATCATACACACGTCAAACGTGCAGGAAGGATCAATCGAAATCGCTCAAAGGGAAGAGATTTTCTCGGACGAAGAGGAGCCCAAAACATCATCGTTCAATTCGATGGTAGACGACAATTTGGGACTTGAAAGTGGATGAAATGCAAATTTAGGAAGTGAACTTTCGGGGGTTGGGGATTTTTGGGGGAGTGGAGCCTTCGACCGTCGGTTTTCAAGATGCAGAATCTTGAACTTAATCGATTGCCTTTAGTAAGACGGACCTGGACCCTAACAGCAAATCCACATCACAAATATCGACATGCAGACGACGAGCTGAAGGAAAATTCTGATTGCCGTGGAAAGTGAAGGGAAGAGTTCCTCTTAGTTGAATTCCATTTATTATAAAATGGAATACTTCTCTCTTAACAAATGATCTATTTGAAAAAAGGAGACATCTCTATGAGAGCCTATCTCTGGAACTATAGACGCAGTCTAAATTTATAGCTTTCTACTAGCTCTATAACTAGACTATGGACTATGTAACACTATCCATTATCTCTATGACTATAGAAGCTATCTGAATGTACGCATCAGAGAACAAAAGACGGAAAAATATGGAGACAGGTTTTGAGGTAAACCCATCAGGAATGGTTAATGCCCCTTTTTTTGAGTTATGACATTAGAGTTTAGCATTGTTTCGGACACGTGTGCTACGAAAAATTTATTTACTTTTCTTGATTTATTGTAATTTATAACGAACGTGTCAAACATGTTCCGCGTATAAGATATCGAACTTTTTGGTGCTCTGCGTTGGGGGGCATCGAGTCATATCCGGTCCAAAATCGCACCACCGATTGAGTTTCTGTTTGAGATCGTACGCTGAATCATCCATCCATAATCCATGTTGTGTACCATTTATGACAACGTGCATTTTCGAGTTTGATCAGTTACAGCTCAAACTTGGGACTTGATCTCTGGGTGAAGACGAAATCTAGGTTCTCGCAATTTGAGCGGGCGCAAATCGTGACAGAAGACCACACCGCGGATTGGAAACTCAAAGACCATTTTGTTCCAAAGCGAATCCTTTTGGAGTTTTCCAGAATGAGGGCCCATTTTCGATTATCGGTCATAAAAACCGTGGAAACCACTTTATTTGAGCCGCCATCAAACGCTTTTTTTAACAGAGAAGCGGTCAAATGTGCAACTTTTCGGGGCACTTTTAATTTTTTTTTAGCGTTCGACAAAACGTTCAGCCCATAGCGCGCGTTCCACGTTAACACAGGTAAATGACGGCTTCGTGTCGAGAACGTTTTTCATTGGGAAGTTTTAATTATGCTTACTTTTAATCCGGAGGGTTTAGAGTGTGCGGGTAAATTTTTTCCAGAAGAGGGGGCCGGAGATACCGAAAGAGAGGAATACGAGACGAATACTATCAATTTACCCTTTTCATATGAAGATTCGAAAGGGAACCCCGTTATCCTGCGTAATTTAAATTGCGTTCGGTGCCCTTTTCCCTGACGATCACCTATCCCGGTCGGAATCGGGTCGAGGTTCCAAGGGTAGCGGCAGCGGTACCGTACTCGAATCACGAAGTAACAATCGGATAAGGCAGCGGAAAAGTTGATTAATAGCAACAACTTTCGAAAATGGAGGGAAAAGTCATCGGGAATATTTATAATCCAGAATAATGCGAGGGAAATTCGAATTTCGGGAGCGGGACAGAAAGACGTCAATCGTCTGTCGGTTCCGGGTGCCGGGACGTCCTCCGAAGCATCGGCATCGTCGGTACCGTCGCTCACCACTCGGAGCCAAACTTTCCGCTTCGATTTCCAATCGCAAAAGGTCGATTAATATGCTACAACGATAAAGTTAAATATAACAAGGATCCTCTCCATAAATTACGCATTCAGGTTTTTTCTTCTGGCTTGCTGGGTGTGTCCCGTAACGGGGAAAACATTTAAAAGATGCAAAACTCGAATGATTTGCGGGCCTGTAAAAGGTTGCGGGCCCTTTTTCCCGGGGAAATCGGGCGCAGGCACTGGAATGGCTCTCGCATCTACCTTTTTCATCGGGAGACATTTCCCGTGGGTAATCATCATCCGGGCAGTTTTATGAAGCTTTCCCACTTTATTCGTAGCTGCGAAACATCAAAGCCCCGACAGGCTTTTAGTTAGTATCGACCTTTTAAAATCTAAATTAATTTTTCCCCGAATAGAGACAAGTTTTCAAACGGCTTTTGGTCGTCCTGGAAAGCGACTCTGTCGAAGGATCAACTCATCCCCAGGGAAAACTAAGTCCTTGGCAATATTGAAGCGCCTCGCCCTCTGATTTGGAACGTTTCAGTTTTGAAAACGAGCTGAGCAGAGGGATAATCTAATCGCGTCCTGGCAACGATATGGTTTGTGAACACGAAAAGTCCGAGTCACGAAAGGGAACCATAAACAACCGGGTTTTGGGGTTTGGTCGGCCATGAATAACGCCCGATTGCGAAGGGTGAATGGGAGGAGAGCGAAAATATTCATCCCGAAGGAAAACTCACTCGCTGCAATCTTGGCAGCCTTCCCTGTCGGATGCCTTCTTCCGGCAGAGTCCTTTCCCGCAGGTCCCAAAACTTAAATCAGCGATTGAGACTTCGCGGAGAAGGAAACTCTCTTCGGGAAATTTCCCAAATTTCAATTTCTTCAATTAAATCGTAATCTATTTTTGTCGCATTTTGCAATTTCGAGGTCTGCGCCTTCTGCTTCCGCAACTTCGGCCCCAAAAGTTATACTGTGTCAAATTTCGGACTCCTTTGGGACGATCCCCGGTCGGGAAACTGGATGCTGAAGTAGAAGAGGGTCCTTCTAATGCGGTTTAACACACCTTTCCGCGGATCGATCGCATTTTGAGACATCCACGAAGGATTTCTACTCGGGAGCCGTCTCCCCCTTCTGAGGTTGGTTCGGCGTCCTGTCGCTGCTCGATCGCATGGCAAAGAGTGCAGCAGAGATAGAGGAAATCTCGTCCTTTCGGCTGTTGTAGTTCCATTGTGCCGCAATTGGAGTATTGATTTTCCGGGAGAAGGGGTATTAATTGTTATTCGTGAGTCATTTCTAGTAAATCGTGCAGCCCTCAAATACAAGAGATGCATGTTACGGTACAGAAAATATGCGGCTCTAATATAATATTATATTATTAAGTTCGCTCCCAGCTTCATCCTCGGTTGCTAAATGACTTTCCGCGGGATTTTAGGCTTAGGAGATTTCATCCTTGCTGGAAAAATTTTTTAACTTCATCTCTGCTAAAATTACCGCCTAACACGAATCATTCCAGTTTCCCCGCGACTTTTTACACGGAAAAGGTTACGTCTCCCTTCAACGCCGACCCTTCGAATCTGCTATCGATTCGTTAAAGCCAAACGATCTGATTATCTCAAATTAATGGATTCGTGGGTTCCATTTTATGAACCTCGTGCTAATTGACACTGGAGAAACCCGTTGGTTAACGCAATTAGTTTTTGTGTCCAGAAGTCTGACAGTCATTAACACCATATATCGTTTCAACTCACAAAATTTGCGGCGTCTCGTTAAATGTGTTTCAGGATCGAGCGGAGAAAAATCTGGAGGATTCGAATTTTCAAAATGGGAGCGAGAAATTACAAAAAAAGGGAAGCGTCGCGGCCAACAGCAAAGTGTTTGGTGTCCCGGGGATGAAGGAAAAAGAAAGGAAAAAGTCTTCGAAAAACCCGTCGAATGACAAATAATGTCGGAAACGATTTCGTTCGAGCCACGAATTGACCATCTGAAATTTTCGTTCCTATAACGAAAACTCAAAATTTCCGGGAAGGTCCGATGGAAAAAGCCGATTCAGTGACTTTCCTCGCTCCCGATGAACCGTAAGGGTGGAATGGATGAACCCGAAGGTTCGGACGGTCCAGTTCCGTAACCTTCTGAACTTCGAGAGGGATTCCGCAAGGACCGAAAGCGATTTATCATTGGCTCGGAGTCGGCGTAATGGGAACCAACCGGATCTCGCAGTAAATTTAAAATGAGTACTACCCGCCCGGGGACACGCTCGGACCAAATTTTAATATTTATTGCTAATAAACAAGAAGTTAATTAACTTTCCGTGCCTTGATTGCCCTTTCGGACATATTGGGTTGACCTAATAATTCAGTCACAGAGTTTGGCTGCATATTGGGCCCCATTTAACCTTCCCTTTTGTCTCGAGCGCAATGCCCGAAACGAGCATAAAAAAGTTCGTTTAAACGAACCTTTTGTTTGGCCGAGACGATTATCCGTAGAAAAAGTCAAAGGAAAGTTTTTTTGTTTCATTAAAACAGAAGGATTTAACGATCCGGAAAAGCCAAAAGGATTAATTATTATTAATTATTTAGCGTTTGACAACAGATCTGAGTTTCATTGGGTTGCGGAGCATCCTCTGCGGGTTTCCGCTTCTCGACGCAGAATTTTTCCTTTTTACCCCAACCGGAAGGCGATAAAGCCGAAGGAAAAGGGTGGCGTGCACGATTTCGAGTGCACGATGTTTCTCTCCGCTTCCGAAGCGGAGCTAGAGAATCGAGAAATCTCGCGTACCTTCCGCAAAAGGGAGGTCATCCCACTGGAATTGCTCAGTGGAAAAGCCCAATTTTGAGCTTCATTTTAAAAAGAAATACACATACGGGTAACCGCTGTGCAAAAACCCCGATTTTTCTTCCTGTTTTTCCTCTTTTATGAAAAAGAGGATAATGATATCTACGAAGTTATTAAATGTAACACTGTTCATTTTCGAATTTAGCAGAAATAAGGAGGCGAGAGGGCGCAGAGCCGCCTTGCATTTGCATTGCAGATGAAAACGAAATCAACGTTTCCTCACTTGTTACAGATGTTATGCAGGAAAAGAAGGAAAGATCAAATGAGTAATCGAATTTTTCTCATTCGGAATTCACACATTTGAGTCCGAAGCGTCTATTTGCCTCATTTTGCACTCGTTTATTTTTGAAATAAACGAGTGAAAATGAGGCTGAAATACACGATCCCTGTGATAACACCAACGTCTGATGAAACCCATGTAAACGTTTAGTTTTTAAACCATATTTCTTAATAAAAACTACATGAGTATCAATTATTGTCATTTTAATGCGTTTAGGATAAAAAATTACACAGAAATCATTCAAGACGGTATATTGAACGAAAAGGTGCTGTGCATTACCACAACGTAATAAATCACTCTATTTGGTTAGGCTTAAGCACAATAAATTTCTCTAATTTAGTTTATGTAAAAGTAATATATATTTAATAAATATATATCTATATAAAATGTATTCTCCTTTTTGAAAAAGCGAACAATTTTTGAAAAGGGAAAATTCCTTGGCAGAATTTTCTTATTTTGTTTTTACAAAAAAAAAACTTGTAGTGAAAAATAAGATTCTAATTCTCATGTTTGAACTGAATACTAATGCTCGTGCAATGTGGAATGGAGAAATAAGCTGAAAATTTCTTACCGGTTCCATATATTGTGTACCTGAAATTATTTTCTTGAAAATAATGCTCTTATTCAGTTTAAAGGAAATAAAATGGAGGGGGTAGGTCTGAAGAACATCAAGAAAAATTTTATGTTGAATTCGTTCACCGTATGCCGTATTTTATGAAAACAAAAAAAATTCATTTAATAAAATCGGTTATTAGAGAATAATAATAATCAAAAATTCTAAATCACCTGCCGAACATATTTGCATTTATGATCTTTATATATATCATTCGGGAAACGAATTCCAAGGTGGATCAATTTATGGTAATAATTACATGATTCGGCTAAAAAAATCTCTTACTGCTGTTATTCCTTCTAAATGCTTTTCCTACATGGAAAGTTTTACAGTTTTTTTTGATAGGAATAACTGTGTAGATTTTCTTAAATTGAAACTATTAATTTTGAAAAAAGTAATCGGGTATGTCAATTGGCATTGTGTGCAGAAGAAATACTCCGAAATGGAGGAAAGAAATACAGATGGAAATTATACTCCGGCAAAAATGTTTGTGGGCAACACGTTTAATTTGGTTTTAAAAGAAATTTGGAAATGATTGAAAGATCATCATGACGATTATACTTTCTTTTGCTTGTAGAATTCTTTTTTGAATTAAAGAGCCTCGTTATTAGACAGTAGATTATTATACAAAGTTTTGAATGTATGAAGTTTGATATGAAGTAATTTTCTTTCTATCACTTCCTTTGAAGCTTTACTTAAAAGGGAAATACACATAGGGGTAACCGCTGTGCAAAAACCCCGATTTTTCTTCCTCTTTTCTCTTTTTTTTATAAAAAAAAGCGGATAATGTTATCTAAGAAGATATTAAATGTAACACTGTTTATTTTTGAAATTTTAATTTTTATTTCTGTCCAGCTTTCTTTTCTTTTTAATGCAAAAGTCCGTCCGCATTAGGTAAATTTTTTGTGCAAATTAAAAGCAATCAGAAACAGTAGTTTGACGTCATATAATTTATTATTTAATATTATATTATTATTATATTAATATTATATATATGATGTTTAATATATAATATATTATTATATTAATATTATATATATTAATATTATATTATGATATATTAATATATCAAATTTAAATTTGATGTGACCAGAAATCTGTTGAGAAATTCATA
>JAOWBB010007306.1:0-10351 GCA_028565995.1 Ricinus marginatus
GGGGAGGAAACGAATTTCAAGCGTGATCAAGGGAAAGCAAAAAAATGCAAAAGATTCTTCTGGGCATTTCTGTCCGGGGAAGAGGATAAAGGCGACACAAGTTAAGAAGCTTCACGGTGAAAATGTGAGGAAAATCTTTTAACATCGAAGAAGGCATCTCAGAAACTTTGGGTATCGCTTGATTGAGGATACTCCGGAAAATTGGAAAATATTTTTTATTTACGTCAAATTTCCTCGGAAAATGGCAGCGCAGTGCCACGAACAACGGAACCCGCTAATTTCATCTAAGATCTATCTACATCATTTGTATTTCGATTGTGAGTGGCTTTCGGTAACATCCACTTCCATAATAAACGATAAGAACATCGGGGAACCCTTAAGGATTTTCGCATTTGAAAGTATAATTTTATCGTACGTAAAAGGAAGATGCGGGTTAAGAATGTCTGCCTTAAGGCGAAATTAACGCGGTTCCGGTGTTGTTGATCTCTTTTCACATATCAAACGGAACATTCGATTTTGAAATGAAGTTAAGCAATTTGAATGTAAAGATGGTTTTCGAGAGTTTCACGTTGAGCGTCTTTGAAATTCTGCTTCAAGAGGATGGCACAAAACTGGAAATGTGACCCGTCTACAGCTCTCGGTGTGCTCGGGAAGTCAGCATTCTCTTCGGTAAGCTACGCTCAAAGATCCAGCGACGGTCCGCCTGACAAATTCTGCACATGACTTTAGTCATCTGCCAGTGAGTTTAACAGCATTCTCTTTCAGGCTAATTTTCGTCGCATAAATTGTTTTCGTGTTCGTCTTATTAGTGAGACTTACGACAAAGAACATTTTCAGAAATAAACGAACCGTTGCCGGTCCCCTCGGATGCAGGTTCCTTCATAAGTTTAAATCAAATCTATTAAAAAGCTTTTACGCACTTGGTTGTGCACAGCTTTTATTATAAATTATTTCTTTTCAAAATCAATTAATCAAATACGATTTGGATACCTTTTTTTTTTTTTTTTTTCATGAACCTAAGGTCCGAAACAGATTCGCTCTAATAGCCTTTTCATGCTCCTCAAAATTGCCCGAATATTCTCGGCCCAACAAACGTTTTTTCCTTCCCTAAGACCAGGGAGCCTGTCACTCTGTCGCTTTGATTTATCAAACTTCACTCGTCCTGTCAATTTGCCGTCCGTAAAAAGTTATTTTTCAATTCATCTTCGATCCGTCCCCAATTCATCAGTCTTCCAGAGTGCTTCTGACATCGCTCTTGGTCAAACGATTCGTAATGTATGATGCTCTAGCGCAAGAATCTCCGTTGACAATCCATCGAAATCATTCGCGATTTTGAATGGCATTTTACACAGCTCCAGTTGTACGCCGCTTACGGTTATGTTCTTTTTTCTCATTAAAATTTTTGAACCCGAGCTTCGAAAGCGCAAACATCCGATGACCAAATGTCATTCGTTTAATCTCAAAGTCCGCGCCTTTTGTGACGGATGAACTGAGGATCCGCACACGATTGAGATTGCACCTTCCCGGGAAATCTCGGCCTGATTCCACGGGAAAGGGCAGTGTGATCCCCGAAGGTGGCAACTCCGATTAAAGTACATTTTTATTTTTTTAATTAAGAAAACAAAACCTGGATTAGTTGGAAGTCGCCAAGAAAAATAAATAAAATTTTTTCATTTATCCCATCTCAATTTCATCTCTGCGCAATCGTTCCCCGAAAGGAGCGGGCGTCGGCCTTTCCCGCTTGCCTCTCCGGATACCTGCAGGAAAAATGAACCGCGGCGCGGTAAGGTTTCATCCCCGAACAACGAGCCGTTTCTCCGCTGCCGCAGCCTCACCGGGGAAGGAAAAAAGCTAAAAAAAAAAAAAAAGGGAGAAAAAATGGCCGGGAGAAAAGTTTTGGGCTGATTTCAAATTGAGTTGGGAAAATGTAAAATTGCAGGGGACCAGGGAGAAGTGGCAAGTTCGTTCGCTTCGTTTTGCATCAGATTAATGAAAATTCTGGAAGAAAAGAGCGAACAAGAAGCCGGATGAAGCAAGTTAATTTGATTATATTCCTCCAAAATTATTTCTGTAGGCCTGGCTCTCCTTTGTTCAGAGATGTTTAAAAAGGAGGAGAGCATTAATAGCGATAAAAAATCTTCAAAGAAAAAGAACTTTTATATAAAAACATCCTGCCGGGAAGACGTCAGCAAATCACAACTTGCGATTTTTAATTCCAGGACCTCAAATTTTCCGCCCTCTCAGCCAACAGCTCTGCTTTCCCTTTGTTTTCTTAATATTTACAGCTATTTTCTTTTTAAATTCAATTTTCACTTTTCGGCTTCAATTTCACTTCGGAGTAATTCTTCTGAAGCAATTTTAAAAGACTAAATTATAAAAGATGTCGGAAGTAATTTGTAGCTGCCAAAAAAGAATTGCGGATTACAGAGTTAGGAGGTGAACGAGACATTCATTGGATCGCGGCGGGAGAGGAAAATAAAGCGAAATTTATGTAGAAATAGAGGAAAAAAAGAAAATACATATCTGTAAAACTCCAGACTGCTTTCGGGTTGAACAATATAAAAGAGCCTTACATCGATTCCTGGGCAAGAGCTGGCAAACCAAATAAAGTGAATTGTAAAAGATGTACCTGACAGCAAAGAATTTTTTTTTTTTCGGCAAAATCAGCAGTCTATATGAATAAAAAGTCGGTCCGCGAATGCAACAAGAAGCTACCTAGAAACATAAATACGAATTTTTTACATAAATACCTAATCCGTTTTTTTTTCAATCTAAATAAATAAGATTTCGTTAAAAAAAAATGAAAGAAAAATCAAGTCATATCCTGATACTTTTTTTTCGGGGAGAGTTCATTTCTCGAAAATTATATGCAAATTGAAGAGAATCACGTACCATGATATTCGTGACATATTGCTAATGACAAAAATCTCATTATTTACTCCGGGATGAATTTATAACTATAAACGTATTGATAGTACTTTCGAAGGATGAACTTGCGGGCAAAGAGTGATCGTAATTCAGTTCCCAAAAAAAAATTCTTTTTTTCTGAATTCACATCCGAACTTGACATTTCAACGAGTTTTTTTTCCATTTTCCGAGTTTTCTTTTTCCCTTCTGTCTCCGCTCGGAAAATTAGTTGCTGGCATTATTATTATTTTCTTTTTTTCTAAAATTTTCTTCTCCGCGGGTTTAATTAATAATTTTTGCGAATTTCCACTTCGCGACTTTGACATCCGCATCCGAGGCCTCCGCAAAAATGAAAAATCCTCCAAAGCCATTGTTATAAGCGCCGGGGTCGAAATTCGCGCAGAATTCATAAATTATTCGCGACCAAAATAGTTTTCGAAGGTTCCTAATTTTGACGATAAACCAAACACCCCGAAGATAAATTGAAGTTATTACTTTGATCGATGTTGGATAAGGCTCCCGGAATCAGCAATATTGCCCCGAAATTTGTCTTCCTGGGACGGGCCCCGCTCCCGAAATCGAAAACGTTGCATCCTGCGGAATGCCGCGAGAGAAGCTCCGATTTGCCTCGTTTCACGGGCGTTTGAGAGCGGTTCGACGGTGATCTTTTCGCCGCGGCTGGGAAAAGCCTCAAAATTTTGGACTCCCGGGGGAAAAGCGGCAACTCTCGAATGTTTTCAGTTTCTCGGACAGCAAACACCGAAAAAATATTCTGGTAAACAGGTTGTTTTCGCCCCCTGTAAGTTGCCGCGCTGTCCACCTAACGACTCAGTGTGGGACACCATCAGTTATGATTCCGGCTTAATGCGAAAAATTTTCCCCTGCCCTCTTCTAAACGGAATCGCCTCACATGAAGCTTCGTCCTGGAGTGCAAAAATGTGTTTCCTCACGTGTTTGCCTTCTTATTAAATATCAGATTGAAAAGCTTTGAAAACATTTCGTCCGTTCTGTTTCTCCTTTGTGTATTTCCTTTGTCGTCGCAGTTATGTGGTAAATATTTTTTACGGAACCGATGTTCAAGACTTTTAATGCGGATCGCTCATTTAACGCCTAAACTTCTTCCAGGCCGAGCATCGCAACGATCCAAATAAAAACATAATAGGATGAATTTTGCAAATGAAATATTTTTAGCGCCGGGAGCTCGAATTTTCCTCTTTTGTTCTCCAAATAATAAAGTCCGGCAGAAATTGTTTTGGATTACTTACTCTGAAACAAAACAGAAGCAATAACTTAGGGAAGAACTTGGTCATGAAGTTATAATTCTTCAAAGGGTAAAAGATTATTTCCAAGTCAGAAACTTTAATCCTGTTGGACGTGAGGCATTTCCATCATCGGAAGAAAAGCAAACTCGGAAGAATGATAGTGTACAAATTAAGTTACATTGCCCGCAAAACTTTTTCATCGGAAATCAAAAGACTGGCAACATGCGTGGACGGTTAATCCGATAAAGTGAAATTTATCCAGTTACATTGCCCGGAAAGTTATAAAATTTACCTGGCAAATAATAAAAGTGCAGAACCACAAATAAAAAGGTTAAAACGCTGGAAAATTTTTGTATTTTCCAGTTTCGTATTCAATTTTTCATTCAGAATCGTTGACGAACCATTCGCGATACATCCGCTCGAAGATAAAACACGAATTGACTCTTCAACTTTTTTCCTTTAATGGTTCAGATGGTTTGGCTCTTTTTAACTGTTACTATTTGTTTTCTCCATTATTTAAACAACAGTTTTAGAAAAACGGCACCTTTGCTGTGAAAGGTTTGATTAAGCGGAATACGAAATTCATCCTCATCTAAACTGATAGTTTTAAAAAACTTTGTATACAAATGTGCTGGTTTTGGAACCTCACGGTATGAAGCCCTGAAATGAGTAAATATTTATCTAAATAGAATTTATTTTGTCACTCATTTTAACAGGGAACTTCAGAAATTCAAAATTCATGAAATGATTTACTGCAAAATTTTCTGCTACGGAACAGACGAAATTAGTCGTTAAATATACGTTTCGCAAACGCGCAGAATTACCTTTTATATTATCTCAACATTAAGATCAACTATTATAATCTCACGACTATTATATGTAAATATTGATCTAATCGTGATCTCATCATGCAATATAGATTATTTAACTTCGTTTTTTGCAGAAAAATCACATACTCTAAATAAACTTCGTGGTTATTTCAATGAACTCGTACGGGAAGAAAATTGATTGTGATGCGAGGGGAATGCATGGACGTATAGAGCAGTAAAGAATTGTATGTACGTAGTATGAATAAGTGCAGTTTACCAGAGACGCTAAGACTCCGCGCTCGGGAAAAGTTTTTCCTTCGTTTGCTAAACCGAGCCCAAACATTGCCAGGCTCCAGGTACTTTTTTTAAATAATCCCATAAGTTTAAGGCTTCTCTCCGGACAATTCCGAACATTCTTCGAAAACTATTTGAGGAAGGATTTTTCGGTCACCACAGACCCTCGCATGATTCCCGTCCCTCGGGATACATTTAAATAAGCTTTTTAATCCGTCCATTCGGTCTACAGCTATTTTCTACAGAAGAATTAAACAACCAGTTTAATTCTCAGCTTAAGAATCTAAGCAGGACGGATTCCAGTTCAAGAAGTTTTTAGCGCACATCGAGCGATTCGCTTGACAATTAAGAGCCGCAATCGGTGTCTTTAGCCTGACATACGGAGATCTCTCCCGACGGCCCGTTCGGATTCTGAACAAGTTTCGGTCCTCCGCGAGTTTCCCGGGGCGAAAGAATGAGCTTTCAGGTACCAACCGACGATTCTCGTCTTTTTTCAAATTTCTCGCCGTCGGGGCGTCGCAGTATTTTAACGTTCAAATGCCTGAATCGGCACATGTTTCTTTGGGCCGAATAATAATTTAATTCTTATTTTCAGGTAGTAAGAAGTTCTGTTTGTTACTAACGCGTGGACGCATCTGGTATGTTTCAATTTCGGTTTCGTTCGTGCTTTCTAAATGTCATAATAAAATTTTTGTAAATAAGCGAAACAGACGGACGTACGTCCCGCATAAAAGCGCATAATAAGAAAGACGAATGTATCGGGCTTCTACGATATTTAATTTTCACGTGACAGATGTCATGCCTGGACCGAACCCTTTTTAAAAAGGTTCGTTGAGTGGCTGCTGGAATTGAAAAGTTATTTGTTTCACCACGATATTCACGCGGTACGTACCCGGCGTTAAGAATCAAATATGATGAATTGAATTTTCACAGGAACGCATAACAATAATTTTTCAAATCCTTCCTTTTTAATTTTTTTTCATTTCTCTCAACTTTCCAAAAGCTGATTTTCATTATCTGCGAGGAATAAAATATTTATGTTGTACGATGGTTCCGAAAAATTGCCGACTGCGTTATCCAAACTCACTGCTTCCATTTGGAAATTTTCCAGTCATATTTTATCGTCCGGAGAGATACTTCGGATCATATAATATTCCAATTTTATTATGTAAAATAAAAATAACTTTCTTTCGGTAGACCCGCATGATTTTCACTTTAGAGATTATTCGACGATGATGAAAGAAAAAAAAAAAAAAACGGGAACCCAAGGGTCCATTTTTGGTCTTTATCCTCCTTCGAAATGGAAGGATGCTTCCCCAGACAATGAACTGTGTTTTTAATGGCGGAAGAAGAAAGTATTCGAATGAAAAGTATTTTCTTTTCCTCGGTTTGAGTGAACGAAAATAAAGAGAAATATCGCTGAACGGTCTCCGAACAACAAATCAATGTTTGTGAGTGGAATACGGGGGATTTGGTTAATGCCCTTTAGGGCATAATTCTTCAAGCCGCCGTTACGGCCTCAAAGAGAAAAAAACTTAAAAATACCTAAAGGACTTAAGGAATTTTTGGCATTTTTTATGGGGAAAAAATTGATGTCGATTATTTTATGGAAAAAGGATGATTTTTCCCAATCGGACGAGAAAAAATTTTATGTCCTCTTTTTAGTATTTGAACAGACATTCATGCAGGAGAAATTCACAATTTTGCTCAAATCATCGACGATTGCGGTTCCCTGCAATTACTCGGTCAGTCTAAGAGTGCTCCTAGCGTTTAAGGAAAGGAAATGTTAATTTATTGCTAAAATAGTAAGTTATAGTTATTTACCTGGAGCTGAACGACTCTTTCCTAAAGGGAAAACTTATTTTTAATTCTTATGCAAAAATTCTCTTTCAAATTTAAGCGATACGTTACAATGAACATTTTTATTATGAGCGATGTCTGATCGATATTCGGCGTTCGCCCTTTCATCCGGAAAAGTGTCCATCGCTCATTTCGGTCGACCAATGGAATTTCAAAGAATTTTGTGTCAGCAAGTGACATTTTGGGAAATTTTTAATCGTAATACTTTGAATTGCTTCATTTTTCGATTGAGGTTGGGGGTGGAAATGGAGGAACAAAGAGGACTCCAAAGCTTTTGCATTCAAATTTCTTTTTGCATTATTTACCACAGTAGAGTGGATGCTATTAGAACTCTACAAAATGATGCTTTTTCATTGAAAAAAAATCGGAAACTGAGGCTTGTGATCAATGACTCTCTCCGTGAAATAATGTTTTCGGGCAAAGTTATGAGTGAAATATTGAAAGTCCGATCGTAAACTTTGTCTTAATCCAAGAGAAGATCCCTTTTTGATGGCAAATCAGGCCCTTTCCGTTGCTGCAGTCTCCCCGATAAAAAATTCAAATTCCCATATTTTTTTACTCATGAGGAAAGTAGTTCAAATTGATCTCTTCTTGCTTTTGATACTTGTATAGTTTGCCACCGTAATGTTCGAGCCGCGGTTTCAAACGCAAAAACCTTATACTTTCATGTTTCCAAAGAGATCTGTAGGACTGAAAAACGCAGATCCTTCGGTCCTTAAAATTATAATTTTTTAATTTTATTTGCTTCACCTGAAGTCCACCTTCATCTTTTTTTCCAGCGCCCCAATTGACTGCACTGGATGAAAGTCTTGTGAAACAGTAACGGAAAGCAATGGCTTGTTCCAAAATTCTTCTCCGCCCAAAATACATAAATGTTTCCCCGTTTTCGGTGAATTTCCGTTTGCTTTGAATAATTAAGGTGGCCCATCGGATTACTGGGATAGATAAATATTTACCGTCTCGGTAAAAGATTTTCGAAAATATGAAAGGCTGAATTTAGATTGCTGTCGATTTTTCGCAGCTTACGTCCGGGTCATTCTTTTCTCGTAAAGAATTTCGCTCCGTGAAACTTCAGGAATCACCAACTGCGGCACGTCGTCAAAGCGGCAAAGCGAGAAGTTCATTTCGACTTAATTTAATGAAAGTAAATTGCATTATGAGGATGAATTCAGACCGATTTGATTTTAAATTAGTTACTAATGATATAGCGTGGAAGCCAAACAAGTTAAATCTTAATTGCTGACATTGTAAGTCGCACGAGTTGTCGAACGAATGTTCACGCATCTCATTATTCGCATCTTCCCGGGTTTTTTGCCGCTGCATTCTGCGTTTTTCAGTCCCTTCTAATAAGTGAGACGAGCGTGCACATATAAATCATTGCCCGACGCTCGGTGTCTCTAACTTGAAAGACATGAAGAAGTAAATTTGGAAGTGCTGCATGGCAGTCACAAGAGGGGCGCATACAAGGAAGGAGTTTTTTTACTTTTTGCGATCAGCAACCAGCGGTGCTGCTGCCCGGGCATCGAGAATAAATCGTTTCGCGGAGACGGTTAAACCAAAAATAAATTAATACAATAAACCGAGCCACAATTCAAGTTGATTTTCGAAGCCTTGCCCTAACAGAAGACGGAGTTATTTCGAAGTGATGCTGAGATACATAAATATCCGCAATAAGCTGACCAAAATCAGATATTTTTCTTGCTACATTTTAACGGAATGAAAATCGAAAACAAAATTGTTTGCCTTGTACATCATGGAGGGACAATATGATAATGGGCCTGCTCATTTATTTTTTTGTTAAATAACAGTTAAAACAAGGAAGCAATGCCATTCGAGGGATGTTCCATTAGAGCGAGACATTGAGAAATGATGTTGAGATTGAGAAATTGAAATCGTGATTTTAAACTTTTGAAAGATGATATTTCGAATAAAACAGCAGAAAAACTTGTATATTAAATGTCTGAAAAAAAAAATTTTGTTTAATTTCGCACCCCGCAATTTCGTTTTTTCCTTTTTAATTTCCCGTAAATTGCAACCAAGAATATTTTCATCGAGCATTTTAAATTATTCCGCTCTAAATTTCTGGGTGCTTCACGCATTTTCAAAGAGAGAACAAACATTGGCAGCGGAATTTTCGCGTGTGGATGAAATTCCAAAAAACTTTCCCCAAAATCGCGTCTCATCTCAAATGAAAGGCTTCACGTCTCTCGCGCAAAATGTAAATGATGCATGGCTCGTCTCTGGATGGAAAACAAAGTTTCGAAAACTAAAACGGTAAATAAGGAATAAATAAAGCGACTCTGCGTTTTCCGATGCCGAAGAACGAGGTAATCCAGTTCTGACTCGGGGCCCAGTCGTTAGCGAAGAAAAAGCTCGGTAACTTTAAACGGTGGACGCAAATGCCAGATTACGTGTCGGTCACGATGCTGCACGTTGTGAACGGCGAGCACTTCCGAGTTGTCGGGCAACAGCGAACTGAGGCGAAAACTATTCCGGGCAGCGCCATCTTTTCCCCGGAATGGGAAAAAATCAACTGGCCACGTTTTCCAAAGGAAATCCAAAAAGTGAGCAGTGTGTGAGTTGCGCGCAAAGGCCACGGGGCGAATTATAATATCATTTATTTTGGTAAAGTTTTGATGCCTTCGCCAAAATTTGTTAACCCAAGTTCCTTCGGGCACTCTCTTTATGCTCTCGGTATCCTTGTTAAAGAAGTCAGTTGCAATAGTTCGGAGAAACTTAATATTTTCCAGTCATCCCTCTTTGGCCCTCGCCGGAGAGACTTTATTATTGAAATATTCAAATCCGCAGTTGTGCAAAGGCCGTTTAGCTTCATGCTAGTCTTTAACCATTGAGCCGAAGATTCAAACATTCTTTGGGACTCTCTCCGACTATAACAAATACTTTACTTTGACTTGGTTTCTATAATTATTTTACTCGGTTTCATGAACTTTTCAATATAACCGGATCCTATTTTATGTACATCAAAATTTTTTATATTTCATATTTCACTGAGGCTGTCCGATAAATTACACTTCACTTTTCATTCCCATGGAAGTTTAGTTATAAGAGGATCTAATCAAAAATCTGGGTTAAATTTTTGGTTTTATTGTCTCAAAAATCCACCTTCGGTCTTATGTATGTGTTTTACGTTACATTTACATATGCAATAAAAGTTTAACGAATTTGAAATTTTTTCGACTGAATAAGTTGCAGCTGTTA